>JAVLUX010000221.1:177500-282500 GCA_032164185.1 Moxostoma hubbsi | reverse complement strand
GGGGAGAGAGGCAGCGGTGTTCATGGCGGAGTTTTTATTCTCTTTGTAGTCCGTGATGTTAATTCCCTGCCACATACTAATAGAGTCAGTGGTGTTGAACTGTCCTTCAATTTTGTGCCTGTACTGGCATTTGGCTGCACTGATAGTTACGGAGGGCATAACTGGCTTGTTTGCGCTCCTCCGCGTTCCCGGAATTAAAAGCGGAGGTCCGCTCATTAAATGCCATGGGAATATTGCCAATAACCCATGGTTTCTGGTTGGGGTAGATCCGTATTTTTTTGGTTGGCTCAACGTCCTCTACACACTTCCTGATGAAACGCGTTACGCTATCAGCGTAAACCTCTATCGTTATCAGAGGCGGTCCGGAACATCTCCCAGTCTGTGTGATCAAAACAGTCTTGTAGCGCAGAGTCTGATTGGTCCGACCAGCACTTGATCGTTCTGAGGGTGGGTGCTTCCTGTTTCAGTTTCTGCCTGTAAGCGGGCAGAAGCAGAACGGAAGAGTGGTCTGATTTGCCAAATGGTGGGTGGGGAAGGGATTTGTAGCCATCCAGGAAAGGAGAATAGCAATGGTCCAAAACCCGGTCCCCTCGTGTGTTAAAGCTGATGTGTTGGTGGTATTTTGGTGCTTTTGTTTTAAAATTGGCTTTGTTAAAGTCCCCGATAACAATGAACGCGGCCTCAGGGTGCGCGGTTTCTTGCTCACACTCCCATACAGTTCCTTGAATGCCCGGTCTGTGTCAGCTTGTGGGAGGGATGTACACAGCTGTGATAATGACTGCTGTGAATTCCCTCGGTAGCCAGAATAGTCGACACAGCATGAGATATTCCAGATCAGGAGAGCATAATGTACGATATATATATGATATAATGTACGTTCCTCTAATCACACCATGATTTGTTGATCATAAAACATACACCACCACCTCTGCTTTTACCTGAGAGGTCTTTTGCTCTGTCCGGTTGGTGCACGGAGAAACCCGTGAGTCTGGAATCTCCACAGACATCCAGGTTACTGTAAGGCAGATAACACAGCAATCTCTTGTTGGAAAGATATCTGCGCGCTCAGCTCGCAGAGCTTGTTGTCCAGAGACTGAAAATTTGCCAGTAGTATACTGTACTGGGTAGCGGGGGTCGATTTGCGCGACGTCTTATTCTGATGAGAAAGCCGGCTCTTTTTCCCCTTTTCCTTCTGCGTTTCCGCGGCCGGGCAGCCCAGACAAAGTGCTCCGCTGGCGTGTTTGTAAACAGTGGGTCGTCATTGAGGAATTTAAAGTCCGGTTTTCGGTGTGTAATTGCCGAACCAATGTCCAAAAGTGTTTGTCTGTCGTAAACAATAAGGCAGACAACATCAAGACAAAAAAAAAAAAAAAAAACTGTAAACAAAACAAACATTAAACTGCAGTGTTGTGTCAGAGCTCACAACGCAGCAGCCATACTCGGCGCCATCTTGAGTTATTGTGAATTGGGATTCGTTTGATGGGAAATGGGGCAGCTATTTTGCGTTTTTGGAGGGCACTCCGGGAGCGGCAGTGGAGAGAGAAGTTTAGTTGGTGTGTGATTTTATTTATTTGTGTGTATAATCATACTTGACAACAGGGATGTTGTTGAGGGTCAGTGTAGGTATGGGATTGGGAGGGGAAAGGGTAATAGTTAAATGTTGATTCTGTGTGTGTGTTTTTTTTTTTTCTTTATATGAATCAATAAAAAAAAATTATCTGAAAAAAATACACAACTGTTTGGCCTAGAAGCAAAATTGGTTGCATCTGATTGCTCTGATTAAAATGGACCCCTTACATTAAAACACTGCCCATTAAAATCAAACACATTTAGAAGGATGTGAATCATTTTAGCTGTAACGGTCATAATCCAAGTTACAGCTTAAATGTTTCACATCCTTTAAGCTGTTTTTGATTTTTCCATACAATAGCTCAAAATAATCTCCATGCCAAGCCCCACAGATATGACTACGGAATTATAATTTTTGCCTTTGTTTAAAAGTTACAGCATCGTAAAGTTAATGAGCAGGGCTTGAAACAGGATTTGATACTGTTTTGGGACTTATCCTATCGAAACTAAACTGGTTATGCTTCATCAGGACCATGATTTGAGTGTAAACATACATTTTGGTGACAGTCACCTATGGGTCAAGAATTGTAATGGCTGTTTTTGCCCATAACTTTTGAACCATATGCCCCTAATCATGAGTTTGATGTAAGTGTATTTCGTAGGTAGATTTTTTTCCTATATTGTCCATACTGCCTCTCCGCCATATTGAATTAGATTTTTACATTTATAAATGAATTGATTGCTTTATTGAGTGCATTGTTGGATTTAAAAGAAATTTGGCATGCATCATAGATGTTGTCTTGAGGCTACCTGAGCAGTTTGGACACCAGCACTCGATTAGGGTACATTTCTGTTACAATGTCCATTTTGATTGCATATGAAAAAAATGTCTCCAGCTAATGCTCTTAATTATAAAGGAACTTTTTAGACAGCCCCTCTAGGTACAGTTCACAAATACACATTTTACAAATTAGAATTTGTCATTAGTTTTTCATCAAATTGGTTTTCAAATTCAGTATATTCCATATTGGAATATATGTCTATATTCTCCTGGCAATAAAAACAAAAGAAAAAGTGAACAGAATTATTCTTCTTGGGAGCAGAATAATCATCAAATTAAATATTGTGAAATATATTTATAAGAATTTTCATTTTCCATTATATGACTATATGGCTGGAAGTATTGTGACCACATAATTTGTATAATATTTGTCTCTATACATGCATTTGAGTTTTATGCTACATGTAACCAGAAATGCTATGTTATTCAAAACTGTGGGTTACGTGGGTTATTCGTTATGTCACTGTTTTGTTAGTAGATAATATTTGCTATTAACTGATGTTGCCACAAAGCTTGATAACATTAAATATTTTTTGGATGACTATTTGCACCCAATTGTAAATGGCATCTGCCTCACAGCATGGCTGTTTGCACTCCAATAGTCTATTGGCAACATATATTTTACAACAAACTGTGAGGATTATAGGATTTCTTTTTTTTTCGGTCCCACTCTTTCATCCCTATTTTGTTTCAACAAAGAAACACACTTTATTTTAATAAACATTCACAGAGTATTTTAAATGTGGGGAAAAATGTCGAGGGAGTAAGTTATAACAAAGTAAACATTGTTCTCTCATTGATCTGAGGGGCTCAGTGAAGATCAGGCTGCACAGAGAAGGCTTTGATTCAGATTTGGGCTGGGAGTGTGGTGGCCACTGCGAGGCAGCCCAGCGTCTTGACTATAGGCTTGTTTTTGTGTGATGTGGTTTTGAGTTTTACGGAACCCACTTTTCATCCCATCTCATGTCAGCATTGAAGACAGATGCTTTCTTTTATTAAACATTAACATAAAATATTCTAAAGGGTTTTGTGGAGATTTGTTAAACTATTTCCTATAATACATTTTATTGCAATTTTTAGGACTTTTTTTAAAACTTTTTTATACTTTTAAGCACATCTAGACATTTCTCTAAACTTTTATTAACCTAAGTTTTAAACACCCAGAGCCTCAGCAATTCACACCTTAATATTTCCCTAAATCTGACGGGGGTAGGGAGCTATTTGTATCTTTTGTTTAAGCTGAAAAAGGTGCTGTGTTTGAGGCCGTGAAATAACGTTTCCAAAATAATGTAGAAGATTTTTACTTTATGATTTTCAAACATATCTTTGGATCTGGGCAAACCTGGAATTTTGCACTAATTTCAATTTTGAAATAAATAGACACACTGATCAATTAAGAGCAGATTGCCATATTTCATTGCAGTGGCAGGGGCATACATGTTGCCAGGCAAGATCAAACATGATTGATTATCATTAGAGTAGCAAAAATAAATTGAAAAAATATATTTATAGAAAATAAAACTAATAAAACACAATTTATATAACGGAGTCTGATGAACAAGTATACTGATAAACAGCTGCAATTACCAAACTAAATTGAATAAAGAATGAAGAAGCAGTTGACTTATTTGAGAGCTAGAGAGAATGTGTTTTTGTTTTTTTTTTACTTTTATATTTATATGAACTGTCCAAACCAATCACCAGAAAACATTAATTTTAAAAATCAACTACTGGTACTGTCCCTCGTGTCCATGTTTGTTGTGTAGACAAACACAGCAGCAACTGTAGAACATTTGTAAATAAAGTGGATCAACGAAGATCAAAATCTTGAGAACAATCTAATTTATTTTTCGCTATAATTATTTCTTTAGCCCTGTTACATTCAATGCTTAACTAATCAAATGAATGTCACTTATCAATGGATTAGGTAGGCTTGTTGATTAATAGTCTTGCAATTTGATAAAATGACTTTGTATTCATAATTATTTTCCAAAATATGCTATAGACAAAAATATAAATGGGGAATATTTAGCATTATACAGGCAAATTGAAAAAAAAAACAAAAAAAAAAAAACAAGAAAACTGGGTCGTTACATTCACTGTATTCAAAAACGTAATTGTGGATAAGAAATGAATGTGTGGGGGCATGGGTAGCTCAGCGATTATTGACACTACCACCCCTGGAGTTGCAAGTTCGAATCCAGGGCGTGCTGAGTGACTCTAGCCAGATCTTCTTAGCAACCAAATTGGCTCAGTTGGTTGGGAGGGTAGAGTCACTTTGGGCAAACTCCTTGTGGTCGCGATTAGGGGTTCTCGCTCTCAGTGGGGCACATGGTAAGTTGTGCGTGGAGAGTAGAGAGTACTCAGAGTAGCATGAGTCTCCGCATGCTGTGAGTCTCTGTGGTGTTATGCACAGTCAGCCACGTGATAAGGTGCGCGGATTGACTGTCTCAGAAGTGGAGGCAACTGAGACTTGTCCTCCGTCACCCGCATTGAGGCGAGTAACTATGCCACCACGAGGACCTACTAAGTAGTGGGAAGTGGGCATTCCAAATAGGGGAGAAAAGGGGATAAAAACTAAAAATTATAAAAAAGATTGAAAATCTTTTCAGAACATTGTATTTTTGGAGTGCATGGAGGTTTGGTTCATAATAATATAAAATACTGTCAATGTTAATCATTGAACCAAATTGAATAAAGGATAATATTATGTCTGACTTTATGCAAGCTAATACAAACAGACAGTAAGTATACTGCTGATTATGTGTAGATTTGCATATCATCACAATGAAATCATTAATTGAAATAGGAATTAAATCATCTTTACATGCAGATAAGTCTTAATATTTAAACCAAGCAGGATCACAGAATTAAAGGACAAATAGATCATGAGTAAAGGGGCTGTACGGTATCGCCTACCTTTCCATGTGTATTCTCCAATATATCTGGGGAAGAAAAGAACAAAAATAGATGTGCAATTCTGCACATTGAGGCAGAATTCCGAACTAAACTTGATTAATTTAAAGTGTGCCTTTTGTTTCCTCAGTCTGTTTCGAGAATGTGCTTGTAATCTGAGATGGCCTCTGTAACACAATGGGTATTAGTATAGTCATTATGATTGATAATTAAATGCATAAATCAATGCATCAAAGTTTTAGCATGATGTTGATGCATTTTTACACCTCTACATACTATTAAGTGTAAAGTATTTGGGTGTTCAAGCTTTCATTTTGGGTGGCATTTGCACACCCTGGAGCATCTTGGAAGAGCACTTCAGCAAAAAGGCAGGGGCTCAAGCCCCTAGACGTCTTGCACGTGCCTGTTCCACGTGTTTTTTCAAAGAACCTTGATCTACTCCACACCATCTTCTGTAACTTTGAATGCATATCACATATTGAAGGCATTTGCACACCCTGGAGCAGCTCGGAAGGGCACTTCAGCAAAAAGGCAAGGGCTCAAGCCCCTAGACGTCTTGCACGTACCTGTTCCACGTGTGTTTTTTCTAAGAACTTTGATCTACTCCACACCATCTTCTATAACTTTGAAGGCATATCAAATAACAACACAATGAGCACATACAAAGCACAAAGTGGCATCAGCCACAACATTAAAACTACCTGACTAATATTTTTTACCCCTCGTGCCGGCAAAACAGCTCTGACCCATCGAAGCATGTTCTCCACAAGACCTTTTGAAGGTGCCCTGTGTTATCTGGCACCAACATATTAGCAGCAGATCCTTTAAGTCCTGTAAGTTGCGAGGTGGGTTCTACATGGATCTGACTTTTTGGTTCAGCACATCCCATAGATGGGATGGCTAAACAGCCTCATACGCAGCAAGTTGCAATGCACTGTGTTCTGACACCTTTCTATCATGGCCAGCATTACGTTTTTCAGCAGTCTGTGCTACAGTAGCTCTTCTGTGGGATCAGACAAGATGGGTAGCCTTCGCTTCCCATGTGCATCAATGAGCCTTGGGTGCCCATGATCCTGTCGTCGGTTCACTGGTTGTTTTTGGACCACTTTTGGTAGGTACTAACAACTGCATACCAGGAACACCCCACATGACCTACCATTTTGGAGATGCTCTGACTCAGTCATCTAGCCATCACAATTTGGCCCTCGTCAAAGTCACTCAGATCCTTACGCTTGCCAATTCACTTGCTACCTAATATATCCCACCTCTTGACGTGTGCCATTGTAACAAGAAAATAAATGCTATTCACTTCACCTGTCAGTGGTTTTAATGTTGTGGCTGATCAGTGTATGTTTCATTATGGTTATGAGAGAGGTTTCAGTTGAACCACTCTATTTTAGTCTATCACTACCAACAATGCCGTCAATTAAATGTATTGTTGTTTTTTCAGTAGGACTAACAAATAGAATTATTAATGTTCACAATGTGTATTCACTTTGATTTTCAGTAAGATAATTTATAACTAAGATCTATGAAGCAACAGTTTTCATTTATTGAAAGACTGACATTCTAGCATTTTTTCTGTATACCAGTTCATGAGCTAACTAAGCTATAACTTAAATGCTGCCATTAATTTTGCATTGTTAGATCGCCTTTACACATCGAAATGTAAAACAATTAATACAAATAATTATATTAACAATTTTTATCATAATAACTTTATCAAATAACTTTCTTTACACTAAACATTGGTGCCTAAAGTGCTCTTGCATTTAGTTTGAAATTAAATTTCAAGTGAGTGCAATAACCACAGCCTAACCTGAAAGGCCTACACACAAACAATGGTTAAAACTGTTTTTATTTTATTTTATTTTATTATTGGATGAAATATTGAACTTTTTTGCATCAAAATCTTCCACGTTTCTACAAAAGAAAACAAGCATGTTTGCCTTTTCTGGGGTTAAAGCATTGCACGGAATGTAGTAACTATATGACCAGCTGAAAACCTGTTCCGAGGGACTGTTTGTCCCTGATATACAAGAAATTTCAGCTGCAGGAGACATGACGGTAAAAGCAATAATGTGATGCTAGTTCCGCTTGAAGGATTTAGGCTTCTAGGTTTTCTTATTGTCAATTTTTTTTTAATCCTTTTTATGTTTATTACTTAGTACTTGTGTCACTTAAGTAATACGTTTACATAACGGGCTCAGCAGTGGGGCAGGGGGGTTGATGATATAATCGGATATTGAAATATATAGATTTAAGTATTGTGAAAATATTTCTTGCATGTTGCCCAGCCTTAGTTTTTTGTTTGGCTCATAATGTTATCATTTTTCTGGCAGGTCGTTGTGCTTCTTGAGCTCATTGATGACCTCTTGAGCATTGTGGGTCATGGTCAGTTCACTGCACAGGAAGAGGAAGAACAGGCTATCAATCGACAGACAGCGCTTTACAGTCTCAAACTACTGTGCCGCAGTTTCAGCTCCAGCCACCAGGAGGTGTTTGTTCCAGTGCTGAATAAAGCCGTGGAGCTGATTGCTAATAAAGATGAGGAGAAGAACGTCATTGGTAGTGCCTTGCTGTGTTTGGCTGAAGTGACAAGCACACTGAAGGCCCTCGCTGTACCACAGTTACACAGGTAGAATTACATTGTTTGGTTTTACACCAAGTAGCATAAATCACAAGAGTTAGGAATTGAGAACCATTCCTGAATAAGTTCAACATTTTCATGAAATTTTGGTTTTGTTAACAGTTCTTGAACTTCTGCATTCTTCCACTTGTGTGGACAGGACTTATAAATACTTAAGAATAAGTCTGTTATTTCTAGGGCTGTCCCATTCTCCAAAACATTCCAGTGCGCTGAAACGTTCATTCACTAAAAATTCCAAAAATGCATCATAAAAATATATTTTTTTCTATTACTGGGAAATCATGTCATCTGAAGTCTAAAGTCGTTAGAGGTCAGCCGCTACTGTAAATGTATGAAGTCAACATTACTTTTCTGTCTTTAAAATACATTTGTAATTATCTTTCATCCATTATGTGAAAGAAATTTAAAAAATTCTTTACTTTTAAGTATTGGAGTTGTTAGAAGATTAAAAGGCACCACTTTATTTTTATTTATTTGTTCATTTTCTTTCATAATAGCACTTTTTAACACCTACCAGAAAAATGCACGATGTTTGTAGAGATGCGGTGTTGTTGATTAATACCAAATACTAAATGCCAGTTATGTTTATAATGCACAATCATGTTGCAGGTTAAGTAATCAGTGTCCCAATGTTTATTGGACCAACACCATTGCTAGTGCCCAAATTCATATTTGTTTTCATAATATCACAACATTGTGAACTAGGGAGTGGCATTAGTGCCTTTGCACACCAGACACGATAAATAGAATCGCAGATGAATGGCCCGTTTCGTTAAAAGTGAGGCAAATGATCGCCATTAGAGCATTCACGACTTTACAATATGTGGTGCTAATCGACAAGCAATTTTACCCCGGTATGGTAGGTGGCGCAAAGGGCCTTTCAGCTGATCTGCCCTTTGTCCATCACAAATGAGAAGAATATTAAACAACCATGAAATCACAGTACGAAAGACAAGCAAGCGAATTCTATAGCGATCCGATGGAAAAATTCAAACGCATCTCCCTCTAAGCTCCAGCAGTGATGTGACGACATCTAAAGGTTCCAAGAGCCTGTATACAATACAAAAAAATAAAGCAAATCCCAACCATCAAAACTTCTACCTTTTATTCTTTAAAAGAATCAAGGCAGTAGTAGAGTGTTGTGATAATCCTATAATGGTAAATACACTTAAAGCATGGCGAGTCATTTACCATTTTGTTGGATGAGCTAGGATAACTTCTACTCTAACACCAGTTACCAGTAACACCTGATTTTTTTTTTTCCAGGTATGTCTGATGCAGGTTTTAAATCTTGGATTGCAAAAGGTATTAAACGGTTATCGGGTGTCTTTAATGACATTTGAAGAATTGACTGAGCAGTTGTGTTTGTTAAAACAGAACTTTTTTAGATTCCTACAAATTAGCAATTATATTATGAAACGGACTACAATTATTAATGACTTAAACATATCTTCTACAGAACAACTGTTATTCTTGAACAAGGAAAATTGTCAAAATGTTTATTTAATGGTGTTCATATTGGAAAATTAACTGCAAATATTACACTGGGTTCCAAAAGCATAATTTCAATTATAAGCGATGAAGAGTGGGATGAGATTTGGAAAAATTCTAAATCCATATTTAAAAATCCATCGCTAAATCCGGTCTGTAATAGTACGAAAGCTCTACAGTTTAAAATTATACATAGGATGCATATTTCTCCAAAATGTAGACATGCTTTTAAGTCCTCTTTACCTCTATGTCCTAAGTGTAAAACACAGGTATGTACTCTCACCCACTGCTTTTGGTCATGCCATAAAGATAATTCATGAAATTAACATTTTTGGCAAAGAGCTGGACACAGACCCCTGGTTTTTGAATTTAGGTCTTCCTGATAGAGCTTTAATTACTTCAAGTGAAAAAAAAAGGATAATATTCTAACTTTTTTCTAACCTGACCTCTGGCTTTACAAGTTTCCATTAACCGGTAATTAGCGTTTTTTGACCGTTTAATTGTTTTAATGTCTGACAAATTTAAACATTGTGGGACTCAATGTCCAGTTAAAATATTTATGCGATGTGTTAGCAACCCCTTTAGTTGATGCCACAAATGCTATGCCAGTGATAACAGAAGTTTAAACTTTACAGAAGCTTGCAGAGTCTTGCGTGCCTGTAGTGAGAAGCTGCTCATTTCAGAATCACATTATAACAGCCTTGCATGGCCGTCTTCTGGAGAGAAGGACACCAGGCTTATGTGAATCTCAAGTTGTAAAGAAACGCTGAACTCATTTTACTTCACTTTGGTAAAACGCTTTTGCGCTAAGAGAAAATAAAGAGCCATGGTAATTAGCCAAGGTGCGGCTGTGGCTCAGGTAGTAGAGTGGGTCGTCTGCCAATCGCAGGGTTGGCGGTTCCATTCCAGGCCCACACAACTCCACATGCCGAAGTGTCCTTGGGCAAGACACTGAACCCCAAGTTGCTCCCAATGGCAGGCTAGCGCTTTGCATGGCAGCTCTGCCGTCATTGGTGTATGAGTGTGTGTGTGTGAATGGTTGATTGGAACACAGTGTAAAGCGCTTTGGTAACCTCTAAGGTTAAAAAAAGTGCTATATAAGTGCAGACCATTTACCAATGTGAGAAATTCTATGATATAACCTAATGATTTTCTATTTATAAATTTATACACCAAAATATTTTTTTATTTGTCCGGCAAACTATAACTCCCGGACACGTTGGACAGCAGATACAGAAGAACTCGTAGATTAAATGCAAAAGCAAAAAAGGCAGCTCCTCGAGTTACTTCACCATTTAATGTTGGTGGTAAAAGCAGCTTTCTCTGCTTTAGCGGCACCAGTTACGTTAGTTTTGATAACTGCAGTGGCTGCTGACGGGATTCAAAACTCACATTTTATTGATCAGGGCATTACATTGCTGGGCAAAGAAAAAAAAAAGGTCACTCGCCTTAAAACAAAAAACTCACTTTGTTCTGCACTTGCATTTTCACTCCAAGTGTGAATTGGCTTTATAGGAATCCGTTATTTTGATTCAAAATGTTAAAGGGGTCGTTTACCCAAAAATGGATATTCTCTCATCATTTACTCACCCTCATGCCATCCCACACAAGTAGGAAAATTTCTTCTTCTGCAAAACAGAAGAATATCTCAGCTCTGGTGGTCCATACAATTCAGGTGAAAGGTGACCAGATTTTGAAGCTCCAAAAATCACATAAAGGCCACATAAAAGTAATCCATAAGACTCTAGTTGTTAAATCCATGTCTTGAGAAGCAATATGATAGGTATGAGTGAGAAACAAATCTATATTGAAGTCCTTTTTTACTACAAATCTCTAAAAGTGAAAGTGGAGCTTTATACAAAAAAATTACTTCAATATTGATCTGTCTATTGATTGAAAGTCATAAACATCTGGGATGGCATGAAAGTGAGTAAATGATGAGAGAATTTAAATTTTTGGGTGAACTATCCCTTTAATTGTGCTGAGAAATCACGGCGAAGATTCACGTTTGATGTGCAAAGGCCTTAAGGCACAGCTTTCAATATATCCTATTCCAATAAACTCTATAAACATTTCTGTGAAATTATATATTTTTTGCCTTCTAAGTATTTTGTTTGATACTTTACATTTAACCTAAAAATATTTATATAATTGGCCTTTTGATTGATTTGGCTTGAAAAGCTTACTGCTGTGTTGGCTTCAGTTTATTCAAGTTTAAGTATCTCTGAATGTATTATTTATGGTGCATTAATTGAAGTTTTGTATGTAATTGTGTCTCAGGCTGATGCCTGCAGTATTGAACACACTAAAAGAGAGGAAAGATCTGTTGACCAATGAAATCTACCTGCTGAGTGCTGTCACTGCGCTACAGCGAGTGTCAGAGACATTACCACACTTCATCAGCCCCTACCTGCATGACACCATCTCACAGGTCAATATTTGACACCCTGTCACTGTAAGACAAATGTGGTTAAAGCATATTTGTTTTTTTTTCTATTTACATGGTTACATTTAATCTCAAGTGAGCGTTCTTCATTCTGTTTAAGTGAATTAAGTGTTGTTATTTCTGTGGTGTAGGTGACCCGTTTAATTCTGCTAGCCGAGCGACTGACGTCTTGTCCTCAGCTTGCTGTGCGCCTTGTGTCTCTCAGCTCCACACTTGCCACTAAAGTGCCCTCCAGGGTCCTTATTCCCACCATCAATAAATGCTACAGCAGCATGGTGGATGCACAACAGGTAGGATTAGGGGTTCAAAAATGTTCTGCACTATAACCAAAAGAATCACAATGCAGAAAAGAGACCCTCCATATTAATGTTTTAGGTTGTATGGAGTCAATAAACCATTGTGCACATTAAGGATGTTCTCAAATTTCTGAAAGAAAAAATACTTATGCCATTACTTTAACAGATCAGTTTACCATTAACTGCAACTGTATCTCTGAAAAGGAATTAAAGCAGCATGCATTTAAAATGATCCTGGGCCCGTATTCACACAAAGCTTGTTATCTTACCACTAGGAGTTCTCCAAAGAGACTATAAACTTAGCTAGGAGTTTTTACTTAAAACCTATGCACAAAACTGCTAAGAGCAAGTTTTACTAAGGAAATCTTAAGAGTTTGGCGTTGTCAACCTAGTTGCAATGGATGACGTCATATGATGTTTCACGACAATGCTCCCACAGTGATTAGTAGACAGGGATCTACTATTTGTCAGCGAAGGCTGACTATTATATTTATATAAAATGTCCAAACATACACGCGCACAACTCTGGGGAAAAAAAAATTAAGAGACTGCTGCAAAGTTTCTTTGGATTTATCATTTATATGTCGACAGATGCGCTGGCGCGTCCTGCTGGATTTTTTTTCGTCATTACAGCGGAAACAACATAAAATTCTCCATCATTTTGTGGCATACTATAAAGAGTCTACTTTTATTTGTGTACACTCACAATAACAACAAAACCTTGTGCTTTTGTAAAATAAAGAAAATATAAAGGGTGAGCTGTCCGCAGTCTCTGGGTTTGAGAGTATATATCTGAAACACGTCACAAAAATTAACTGAAACTCCGCGAATACTTATCACACAAACAGAAACATATGTCTAAAGAAAGCTTAAAATGTCTACTTTTTAAACTGTATGCAAGTGAGAACTCCTGGATAGTGACGAAGAGTTAACATTTTCCTCATAAGAAGAGCGGGACTCCGATGAACGTTTGTATTTTGAAGAGAGACATGATCCAGCCGAGTATACAATTTCGGACAAGTAAGTCATTTAGTTTTAATTATTTGACATGCTATTTTATATAAACATGTACATATTTTACTTGTGGAACTGTTTCCAGATTTGCCAGCCAGGATTCAGAGTATTGAAATTTGAAATCCTAATAAGCAAGTTTTAGTTACATTTAAATGCTGTTTCGGCTAAAGCAGGTATTTAAATTGTATGCTGTATGATATAAACATGATATGTAATATGATATGAAAATAATATGAATGTTTAGATTATATTTTAATTGGTGTTTATGCTGCCTCATTATCATCAACAAAGCTTGTGCTTGCAAATATGTGTTCAGGTTAAATGAGTAAAATGCAATCAGCATATTATAATGATTTCTGAAGGATCATGTGACACTGAAGACTGCAGTATTGATGCTGAAAATTCAGATTTGATCACAAATTGCATTTTACAATATATTAAAATAGAAAACTGTTCTTTTAAATTGTAAAAATAGTTGACAATATCACTGTTTTTACCCTATTTTGTATCAAATAAATGCAGTCTTGGTGAGCAGAAGAGACTTCTTTTAAAAGGTAGTGTAGGTCTACAATTAAGTAAAGACTTTATGTAAAGAAAATGTATAGTCTTATTTCTATTAACTTGATTTTGAACATTAAGTCTCCTCACATTCATTCTCTTTGTCATATTTCTCATTGATAGGCCCAGTGGAGGGGTCTTTTGTCTCCTCAGGTGTGAATTACAATCGATATTCATGATAGTTCACACCTCCTCGCATTTGATCTTTCTAACTCTAAGTGTCTTACAAAAGTTCAATTACTTTTGTTTTGTATGAATGAGTGATCAGGATGGTTTTCACATTATTTTGTAGCAAAAGCTACAAGATCCAGTTCTCAAAAGGCTTGTGGACAAATGTTTAGTATGTGTTATATGGCCTCATTTCAATGACTTAAAAATAATGTTATTTTTCTCAAAAATACAAACATGTACACACATGTTGCTCACATATTATTGTAGCCCAGTTTGTGCTGAATACAGTGTTATCAGACTTTAGCCATTAATGTGTTTTTAAGCAACTGAAAAAAGCACAAATGTCAAGGCATGTTTAAAACTTCTCCAGGACCCAAAACACCCTCAGACCCCAGAGGGTTAAACAACACAATACTAATGTTTTACTTTAGGAGGAGTTCAGAAATCAGTATTTGGTTGAATAACCCTGATTTTCACATTGCTGTTGGGTGACTTTATGCCACTACTGGCGCAAAAATTCAAGCATCTTGGCTTTGTTTGATGGCTTGTGGTCATCCCCAGATCATCACCAATCCTCCACCTAGTTGTCTAATGGTTAGATGGAGACCTGGAGAGGCCTTCAAGCCAAAGTGTCTCGCACCTACTGTGAAATTTGGTGGAGGATCGGTGATGATCAGGGGGTGCTACAAGGTTATCCTGAAAGAGAACTTGCTTCCTTCTGCTCTGACAATGTTCCCCAACTCTGAGGATTGGTTTTTCCAGCAGAAAAATGCTCCATGCCACACAGCCAGGTCAATCAAGGTGTGGATGGAGGACCACCGGATCAAGACCCTGTCATTGCCAGCCCAATCTCCAGCCCTGAACCCCGTTGAACACCTCTGGAATGTGATCAAGAGGAAGATGGATGGCCACAAGCTATCAAACAAGCTGATATAAACTTTATGGTATAAAGTCACCCAACAGCAATGTGAAACACTGGTAGAGTGCATGCCATACACGCTCTCTACCAGTGATTGAAAATCAGGGTTATTCAACTTAATACTGATTTCTGAACACTTCCTAAGGTAAAAAATAATTATTGTGTTTAAAATTGTATTTGAACTTGTTTTCTTTGCATTATTCAAGGTCTGAAAACACTGCATCTTTTTTGTTATTTTGACCAGTTGTCATTTTCTGCAATTAAGTGCTCTAAAAGACAATATTTCTATTTGAAATTTGGGAGAAATGTTGTCAGTACTTTATAGAATAAAACAAAACTGCTAATTTTACTCAAACATATATAAATAGTCAATCCAGAGAAACTGACAATTTTGCAATGGTTTCTTAATTTTTTCCAGAGCTGTGTACACACCGATCATCCACAACATGAAAACCACCTGCCTAATAATACTGTTGTGTTTGAAAATCCTAGGAGATTAGCAGTTACAGAAATACTCAAACCAGCCCATCTGGCACCAACAACCGTGCCATTGTCCAAATCATTGAGATTACATTTTTTTCCCCCATTCTGATGGTTGATGTGAACATCATGCATGATTTCATGCACTGCTGCCACTCAATTGGCTTATTAGATAATCACATCTATGATTGTTGGTGCCAGAATGCTATTCTGTGATGCGGGTTGGCCCTGTTTTGGCGGCACGAAGAGGACCTACAGCCATGGCCAAAAGTAATGGCAGTGACATACATATTTTGTTTTGCAAAGTTTGCTGCTTCAGTATTTGTAGATTATTTTTTCTCATGTTTCTATGGTATACTGGAAAACAATGATAGGCGTTTCATAAGTTCTAAAGGCTTTATTGGCAAAAACATTCAATATATGCAAAGAATCAATATTTTCAGTGTTGACCCTTGTTCTTCATAACCTCTGAGATTCGCTCTGGCATGCTGGATATCAGCTTCTGGGCCAAATCCTGACTGATGGTGATCCATTCTTGCCTTATTAGTCTGAGTTTGTTACATTCTTGCCTTATTAGTCTGAGTTTATCACAATTTGTGGGCTTCTGCTTGTCCACTCGCCTTTTGAGGATTGACCACAGGTTCTCTATGGGATTAAGATCCCGGAAGTTGCCTGACCATGGATCCAAAATTTCAATGTAATAATCTCCGAGCCACTTCATTATCACTCTTGCCTTGTGACATGGTGCTCCATCATGCTGGAAAATGCCCGGATCATCGCCAAATTGCTCCTGGAAGTTGCTCTTGCAGGATGTTTTGATACCATTCTTTATTCATGGCAGTGTTTTTGGGAATAATTGTGAGAGCCCCACTCCCTTGGATGAAAAGAAACCCCTCACATGGATGGTCTCAGGATGCTTCACTGTTGGCATGACACAGGATTCATGGTAGCGTTCGCCTTTTCTTCTCCAGTCAATCGATTTTCCAGATGTCCCAAACAGTTGGAAGGGGGCTTCATCAGAGAAAATAACTTTGCACCTGCTGTCCAGTCCTTGTACTTCCTGCTGAATTTCAGTCTGTACTTGATATTTTTCTTGGAGAGTAGTGGCATCTTTGCTGCCCTTCTTGACACCAGGACATTGTCCAAAAGTCTTCGCCTCACTTTGCATGCAGATGCACTGCTGCAAATATTGATCAAGCTTTGCACTGGTGGTGACATGATTCCATAGCTGACGACACAGGAGGAGATGGTCCTGGCCCTTGCTGGACACTATGTCCTGAAGCCTTCTTCACTGCAGTTGAACCTCTATCCTTGAAGTTCTTGATGATCCGGTAAATGGTTCTTTCAGGTGCAATATTCTTTTCAGCAATTTCCTTGCATGTGAGGCTATTTTGATGCAAATCGATGATGGCTGCATGTTTTTCTTTAGAGGTAACATTGCTAACAAGAACACAATTATTGGAAGCACTTCTTCCCTGCTTTTATAGCAATCAGTCTGCTCTTATAATCCAATTAGAATGATAGAGATTTCACACTCTCCCAGGTGCTGCTGATATGATTAGTGAAATTATGTTAGCTGGTCATTTTTTTGGTCAATGAAGCTTTTTGCAATTATTTAAAATGCATCTGATCGCTCTGCACAATAATCTAGAAACAATGTTAATCAACACCACAACAACTAAAGCAGAAAACTTTGCGAAACACACATTTTATGTTACTGCCAATACTTTTGCCCACACAAGGCAGGTAGTTTTAATATTGTGGCTAATCGATGTATGTATGTGTATATATACATTGCATGCAAAATTATTAGGTAATTTGTATTCCTCAGCATTGTGTTCAACAATAAGATTAATCCTATGTTTTGAACCTCAAACCTGAATGTTTAACAAAGGAATAATGAGTTTTGTCTTTGCCAGGGTAACATTTAAGTGTGCACAATTATTTGGCAACTAAATTATAAAAAAGATTTCTCCCAACTCCCAAGTTTATTAAATTTTTTTTAAAGTGCAACAGTAAGTAACACAAAATGAGAATTAAGTAAAATTGTTTCCTTTCAAAAATATTCAGTGACCAATATAGCCACCCTTTTCAATTACTGCCACAAGCCTTCTATCCATGGAGTCTGTCAGTTAATTGATCTGTTCACAATCAACTTTCGCTGAAGCAGCAACCACAGCCTCCCAAATGCAGTTCAAAGTGTCTTTCTCACTGTAAATATCAAATTTGAGAAGGGCCCACGAGTTCTCAATAGGATTTAAGTCAGGTGAGGAAGGGGGCAAAGTCATTATTTGGGCATCTTTGAGGCCCTTGCTGGCTAGCCAAGCAGTGGAGCACTTGGATGCATGTGAATGGGGCATTGTCCTGCATAAAGATCATGAAGTTCTTGAATACTGAGGACTTCTTCCTGGACCACTGCTTGAAGAAAGTACATTCCAGAAACTGGCAGTAGGTTTGGGAGTGGAGTTTCAGTCCATCATCAACTCAAAAAGGTCCAACTACCTCATCCTTAATGAGCCCATACCAGTACGCTCTCTCCACCTTGCTGGCACCTGACTCGTAGTGCCCTGTGTACATTAGTGATCCAGCCACGGGCCCATCCATCTGGTCCATCAAGAATCACTCATTCCAATCGATTTGCCCAATCTTGACACTTCAACTTGTGAATCTTATTCAGTGGGGGGGGTCATGTTTCAGTCTTCTTGACCTTGGCCATGTCACTGAGCACTTGACACCTTGTACTTCTTGACACTCCAGGTAGGTTGCAGTTCTGGAAAATGGTGGCACTGGAGGGTAATGTGTTCCTGGTAGCTTCACGTTTAATTCCTCAAGTCATTTGCAATTAATTTGTGCCTTTTTCTCTCCATGTGTTTTTTGCGGCCCGGTAGACTATTCGCAACAAAACGTTTGATTGTCTGTTGGTCATGCCTATAGTTTAGCTATTTCAAGTGTGTTGTATCCGTCTGAAAGGCATTTTACAATTTATTTTCAGTGTCAGTTAAATATCTTTTTTTGGCCCATTTTACCTGAGGTAATGAAGCTGCCTAATAATTATGCACACATTGATATAAGGTGTTAGTCACTTTCGCCACACCCTCCCTCTTTACACAAATACATATCACCTGAAAGGGCTGTTTTTAGTAGCCAAATCACAGATTTTCTCAATTTAGATTGCTGTTCAGAAACGAGATAGAAAGCAATAGAAAAGGAATACAGATGATAACCCATTAATCAGATGTTTAATAAACTGTGTATAGGGAGAAGATAAGTTTACTCTCCCTTTTGTTCACACCCCTTTCATAATTTATACAAATATAACAGATAAAATGTTTTTAGTACTCCTCTTCAGAATCTATATTACAGATATTTACATAAAGTATAGTATGCGTATAAACTCTGCAAAAAATATTAGAAATTAATAGACATTAAAAACATATTAATGGTTAAAGTCTGATAACACTGTAATCATCACAAACTGGGCTAAAGTAATGTGAGCAACATGTGTGTATATGTTTGTATTTGAGAAAATAACATTTATGCATGGTTTTTGAAAAAAACTAATTTTTAAGTCTTTGAAATAAGGCCATAAAACACATACATTTGTCCAAAAGACTTTTGAGAACGTTTGAGAATCTTGAAGCCTAGAGTTTTTGCTACAAAATGATGTGAAAATCATCCTGATCACTCATACAAAACAATATAGTAATTTAACTTTTGTAAGACACCTAGTGTTAGGTCATATGCGAGGAGGCGTGAACTATCATGAATATTGATTGTAATTCACACCTGAGGAGACAAAGACCCCCTCCCCTGGGCCTATCAATGAGGAATGTGACAAAGAGAATGAATGTAAGGAGACTTAATGATCAAAATCAAGTTTTAAGTTAAAAGTAATCAGACTATACATTTTCTTTATGTAAAGACTACTTCATTTTTGACCTACACTACTGTTTAAAAGAAGTCTCTTCTGCTCACCAAGACTGCATTTACCTGATTCAAAATACAGTAAAATCATTGATATTGTGAACACTTTTTACAATTTAAAAGATCTAAAAAATCTTTAAAAGATTTAAAAGTTTTCTTTTTGAATATATTGTAAAATGCCATTTGTGATCAAAGCTGAATTTTCAAAGCATCATTACTGCAGTCTTCAATGTCAAATGATCCTTCAGAAATCATTATAAAGAGCTGATTTTCTAATATGGGCATTTTTATATCACATTTGTCACATTAACACCTGAACAGATATTTGCAAGCACAAGCTTCGTTGATGATGAGGCAGTATAAACATTAGTTAAAATATAATCTAAACATTCATATTATTTTTATATCATATTACATATATTTATACCATACAGCATACAATTTAAATACCTTCTTTAGCTGAAACAGCATTTAAATGTAACTAAAACTTGCTTATTAGGACATATTTCAAATTTCAATATTCTGAATCCTGGCTGGCAAATCTGGAAACAGTCCCACTAGTGTACATGTTTATATAAAAAAGCATGTCAACTATTGAAAACTAAATGACTGACTCGTCCGAAATTGTATCCTCTGCTGGATCAATTCTCTCTTCAAAATACAAATGTTCATCAGAGTCCCATTCTTCTTCTGAGGAAAATTGTAACACTTCATCACTATCCAGGAGTTTCCTCGCCTGTTTATTGTGCTATCTTTCAAATGCGCAGAAAAGTGAATGAACTAGATGTTTTTAAGGCACAGTCGGGGGCGTTTTACAGCACATTATATGAATAGCGCCCCCTGCTTGTAGGTGTGATCACATTAGGGATAATTCGCTGAGCCAGGAGAAACTGTATATTGCTTAGTTTCATACAAATTACATTGTAGGAGAATATTTGTTTTAAATTTGATTTGTTTTATTTAAAAGTAGACATTTTAAGCTTTCTTTAGACATATGTTTCATATTTGTGTGATATGTATTCGCAGAGTTTCAGTTCATTTTTGTGACGTGTTTCAGATATATGCTTGCGAACGCAGAGACCGCTGAAAGCTCACCCTTTTTATTTTCTTTATTTTACAAAAGCATAGGGTTTTGTTGTTATTGTGAGTGTATACAAATAAAAATAGACCCTTTATAGTCTCTAATGATGTCTTACACTTATCTGTATGCCTCAAATGACGGAGTATTATGTTGTTTCTGCTGTAATGGCGAAAAAAATCCAGCAGGACGCGCAGTGCATCCGTCGAAACCCAGAGGGTTAATGAGCATGCACCTGTGGAACGGTCGTTAAGACACTAACAGCTTACAGATGGTAGGCAATTAAGGACACTTATAAGCATTAATTAAGGTAAATTATAAAAACTTAGGATACTAAGAGACCTTTCTACTGACTGAAAAACACCAAAAAAAGATGCCCATGTTCCTGCTCATCTGCGTGAATGTGCCTTAAGCATGCTGCATGGAGGCATGAGGACTGCAGATGTGGCCTGGGCAATAAATTGCAATGTCTGTACTGTGAGACATCTAAGACAGTGCTACAGGGAGACCGGAAGGACAGCTAATCATTCTCGCTGTGGCAGACCACGTGTAACAACACCTGCACAGGATCAGTACATCCGAATATCACACCTGCGGGACCGGTACATGGCAACAACAACTTCCCGAGTTACACTATGAACACACAATCCCTCCATCAGTGTTCAGACTGTCCGCAAAAGTCTGAGAGAGGCTGGACTGAGGGCTTGTAGGCCTGTTGTAAGCAAGGTCCTTACCAGTCATCAGCAAAAACGTCGCCTATGGGCAAAAACCCACCTTTGCTGGAACAGACAGGGCTGGCTAAAAGTGCTCTTCACTGACGATTCATGGTTTTGTCTCACCAGGGGTGATAGTTGGACTTGTTTATCATCGAAGGAATGAGCGTTATACTGAGGCCTGTACTCTGGAGCTGGATCGATTTGGTCCATCATGATCTGGGCGACGTGTCACAGCATCATCGGACTGAGCTTTTTGTCATCTCAATGTTGTGCGTCATAGGGAAGACATGCTCCTCCCTCATCTGGTACCCTTTCTGCAGGCTCACCCTGACATGATCCTCCAGCATGACAATGCCACCAGCCATACTGCACGTTCTGTGCATGATTTCCTGCAAGACAGGAATGTCAGTGTTCTGCCATGGCCTGCAAAGAGCCTGGATCTCAGTCCCATTGAGCACGTCTAGGACCTGTTGGATCGGAGGGTGAGGGCCAAGGCCATTCCTCCAGAAATGTCCAGGAACTGTCTTGAGCATCAATAAATGTTTGCACCTTGTGTAATAGTTGTGTACAATTCCCTCAATTGTCCTAAGTGTCAAAAGCTTGATTTTTTTATATATATATATATATATATGCATGCGTGCGCACACACAGTGAGGGGAAAAAAGTATTTGATCCCCTGCTGATTTTGTGTTTGCCCACTGACAAAGAAATGATCAGTCTATAATTTTAATGGTAGCTTAATTTGAACAGTTAGAGACAGAATAACAAAAAAATCCAGAAAAATGCATGTCAAAAATGTTATAAATTGAATTGCATTTTAATGAGGGAAATAATTATTTGACCCCCCTCTCAATCAGAGACTTATGGTCCCAGGTGTCTTTTATCCAGGTAACAAATTGAGATTCTTAAAGGGAGTGCTCCTAATCTCAGTTTGTTACCTGTATAAAAGACACCTGTTCACATAATCAATCAATCAGATTCCAATCTCTCCACCATGGCCAAGACCAAAGAGCTGTCCAAGGATGTCAGCGACAAGATTGTAGATCTACACAAGGCTGGAATGGGCTACAAGACCATCGGCAAGCAGCTTGGTGAGAATGTGACAACAGTTGGTGCGATTATTCGGAAATGGAAGAAACCAAAAGAACTGTCAATCTCCCTCGGTTTGGGGCTCCATGCAAAATCTCACCACGTGGAGTTGCAAAGATCATGAGAACGGTGAGGAATCAGCCCAGAACTACAAGCGAGGATCTCGTCAATTATCTCAAGGCAGCTGGGACCAGTGTCACCAAGAAAACAACTGGTAACAATAAACATCTGAATGATTCAGAGGAGAACTAGGTGAAAGTGTTGAGGTCAGATGAGACCAAAATCGAGCTCTTTGGCATCAACTCAACTCGCCGTGTTTGGAGGAGGAGGAATACTGCCTATGACCCTAAGAACACCACCCCCACCGTCAAACATGGAGGTGGTAACATTATGCTTTGGGGGTGTTTTTCTGCTAAGGGGACAGGACAACTTCACTGCATCAAAGGGACGATAGACGGGGCCATGTACTGTCATATCTTGGGTGAGAACCTCCTTCCTTCAGCCAGGGCATTGAAAATGGGTTGTGGATGTGTATTCCACGTGTGACCCAAAACACACGGCCAAGGCAACAAAGGAGTGGCTCAAGAAGAAGCCACATTAAGGTCCTGGAGTGGCCTAGCCAGTCTACAGACCTTCATCCCATAGAAAATCTGGAGGGAGCTGAAGGTTCGAGTTTCCAAACGTCAGCCTCGAAACCTTAATGACTTGGAGAAGATCTGCAAAGAGGAGTGGGACAAAATCCCTCCTGAGATGTGTGCCAGTCTGGTGGCCAACTACAAGAAAGGTCCTGATCTCTGTGATTGCCAACAAGGGTTTTGCCACCAAGTATTTGCAGAGGGGTTGAATACTTATTTCCCTCATTAAAATGCAATTCAATTTATAACATTTTTGACATGCGTTTTTTCTGGGGTTTTTTGTTGTTATTCTGTCTCTAACTGTTCAAATTAACCTGCAATTAAAATTATAGACTGATCATTTGTTTGTCAGTGGGCAAACATACAAAATCAGCAGGGAATCAAATAATTTCTTTCCTCACTATCCGTCCATCCCGTCCGCCCAGAAATGCAAAAACCAGAATTTTGATAAATTTAAATATTAAAAAGAAAAAAGTATTCAGACCATTCACTCAGTACCTAGTTGAAGCACCTTTGGCAGTGATTACAGCCTCAAGTTTTTTTGGGGGTATGATGCGACAAATTTTGCTCACCTAGATTTGGGAAATTTCTGCCATTCTTCTCCGCAGATCCCCTCAATCTGTCAGATTGGATGGGGACTGGCGGTGGACAGCCATTTTCTTGTCTCTCCAGAGATGTTTGATCATTCAAGGACATTCAAAAAGTTGTCTCTAAGCCACTCTTGTCAAGTCAATTTTATTTGTATAGGGCCTTTCACAACACACACTGTTTCAAAGCAGCTTTACAGACAATTATGCATTAACAGAAGATAAAACTGTAATGTCTGTAATGTCGATGAGTCATCATTGTGTAATTAGATAAAAAAAATGATTTTGAATTGTGTTTGAAAATGAATTATTAAATAATAATTGTATTTATAACCCCAGTGAGCAAGCCGAAGGCGACTGTGGCAAGGAACACAAAACTCCATAAGATGTTGGTTAATGGGAGAAATATAACCTTTTGAGAAACCAGGCTCACTGTGGTGGCTAGTTCCCCTCTGGCTAACATCATGAATATAATGCCAATATTACTTATGTATAGTGCAAATCATGGTTTAAAATTATTAAATTAATTGTTAAGGGACAGTGTTTAAACATAGATTTTGTATGAACTGTAAGATTAATGTCTTTGAAGTCCATTCTATATTAACTGCTGAAGTTCTCATAGATGCAATTGTCCTTGTTAATTGACTGGTGAAGGGTTTTGTTGGCAATTGATAGTCTATGTATTCCACTTCAAGAGTGTAGTCCATCAATAGACCAAGGTGATGCAGGCAGAGATCAGTGAGGTGCATCGCAGTTCAAACTGGCCATTAATTTCTGTGAGGTTCGGTGTGGTCCATCTTAAGTCCAAGGTTCAGACAATGGCATATGAAGTATCCCATGTTTTATGGTTGGAGTAGGCATCAGTTCATCCTCTGAAGTCCATCATAATAGACTGAAGTGATGCATGGCTGGCACCGGTTGCATGTAGTCATCACTCAGAGACACGTAGCAGTGGAGTCCAACACGAAGCAGGAATGGAGCTGAATCCATCTGGTTCTGGTGACCTCAGGATAGGAGTCCCAAGGTTGAGATATTGTTGTGTTGTCTTGGCTGTGTGCTTGGGATCATTGTATGTTTTGAAGGTAAATCTTTGGCCCAGTCCTTCGGACCCGACTGCTCTGGACCAGATTTTCATTAAGAATATCTCTGTATTTTGTTGCATTAAGCTTTCCTTCAACCCTGACCAGTCCCCCAGTCCCTGCTGCTAACACGATGGTATTGCCCAGGTGATGAGCAGTGCCTGATTTCCTCCAGACATGCCACTTGTTATTGAGGCCAAACAGTTCAATCTTCGTTTCATCAGACCAGAAAATCTTGTTTCTCTCAGTCTGAGAGTCATTTAGGTGCTTTTTATGTGTCTCCGTACTGAGGAGAAGCTTCCGCCTGGCCACTCTGCCATAAAGCCCAGATTGGTGGTGTTGCAGTGATGCATATAGACCAGTATGTGCCTTTTCAAATCATGTCCAATCAATTGAATTTGCCACAGGTGGACTTCAATCAAAGTGTAGAATCATCATAAAGATGATCCAGAGAAATATGATGCACCTGTGTTAAATTCAGATGTAATAGAAAAGAGTCTGAATACTTATGTGATTTTCAGTTTTTTCTTTTTAATACATTTGCAGTTATCAAAAATCTTTTTTTTTGCTTTGTTGTTATGGGATATGGAATGTAGATTGATGTGGAAAATATATCATTTGAAGCATTTTAGCTTAAGGCTACAACATTAAAAGTGCAGGGTTTCCGCGGGGCATTAAAAAGTATTAAAAGTCATTAAATGGATTTTGCGAAAATTAAGGCCTTAAAAAGCATTAAATGTTATTCCTTCAGGCATTAAAAAGTTTAGATAGTTTTGAAAAAAATTATATTACCAATTTATTTTGAATATAGCCTTCACAATGAATAACTTTGATTTGCTGTCGCAAAATATGTATATTGGTGTGATAAACGCAGATCCAGTTTGGTAATTGCCTCCGGCCGGTGCAAAATTGGCGTAACGCCGGATGTTTGGACAGTGGCGGGCTGGGACCTGGAGGAGTTAGAACAGAGAACGTAAATTTAGTAAAGTTGCAAAGAAATGGGTAAGTGCAAATTCCAGCAAAAGTGGCTTGAAGACAAAGAATTTAGGACATGTTTACAAATCGGCTTTAAAAGGCAGACAGCAATTAACTATCTCTAGTTACTTCGCCGTGACCGACAAAGAAACATCTTCGGCAACTACTACTACCACCACAACTGCTGCTGTAGTGACCACCGCTTCCTGCAGATCCACTACCAAAGGAAAATCGATCGACCTTTGACTAGCGTTTGGTTCGAATGCAACGCTGCAGGCAGACGTTTCAGACACCGGAGCGTGCAGCACCACTCATACGCATCAAATTAAGGTGTTTCTGAGTTGTTCCAGAGAATGTTTCCTGATTCGCAAATAGCCAAATCTTTCACATGTGGAAAGGACAAAACCAGCTACATTTTAAAATGTGGACTTGCCCCATACTCCAAAAATAAACAGATTTCTGCGATTAACAATGCAGGACAATTGTGAACTACTGGCTTCTGTAGCTTCAGCCAGGACCATATACAGGATCTACCTTGATGAAGAGAGGAGCAAGAGAGAGGGTGCCATGCGTGGACTTAAGTGAAAAGCTTTGGAAGATGAGCTGGAAGAACTGAAAAAGAAAAGTGAGGTGTTGATGGAGATGTGCGCCAGCCTTCAGAATGATGTCGATCAACTATCTGAACAGGCCAAAAACAAATCTAACACACTCATGGCTCAAATGATTACAAAATCTAATACTATGAGGAGATACAAGGACAAATGCAATGAATTGAAAAATGTTGAGTCAGAGTTGGAACTAAAAGTGAGCGAACTAAAGCACATGGATTAATTCTTATTTACACAAAGTTAAAACTGTGTAATTTCTATAGCACTTGAATTTTGCATACATTAATTTCCAGCCTTAAAAAGTTCAGTTTTTCCTTCACTGTCCTGATAGATTTTGGGGTTATAGTTGAAGGAGGTCACGCGTATTCGATTTACAATTTACACAAACAGAAACATAATGGCTTTTTCCAGTCATGGCCTGATTTTTCAATATGCCTATAGCTTTCAATATCTAGTTGATTGGTACTATGTTAAATTAAATTTGACATCTACAAATACATTTTTATATTTTAAGGTGTCTCCTGAGCCATTTCTAATTCAGTTCAGAGTGATAGTTTATTTAAATTATGTAGATCGTCTCAAATATCCAAGATTATCATCATTGCATCATTGTCAAATTGAATGGTTACAATTGGGCCCTGGGCTTTTTAAAAATGTATTGTTTGTGTATATATATATATATGTATATGTATGTATATATGTATGTATATATATGTATGTATATATGTATGTATATATATGTATGTATGTATGTATATGTATGTGTATATATATGTGTGTGTATATATGTATTGTGTGTATATGTGTGTCTATATATGTGTATGTATATATATATATATATGTGTATATATGTATGTATGTACGTGTGTGTGTGTGTGTGTGTGTGTGTGTGTGTGTGTGTGTATATTAGTATACTGCCTGTGCCCAGGGAGCATCAAAACCTTTATCTCCAGTGTAATTGTGTTGTTTTGGTTTGTGGGAGAGGTACCTGTATCTCCAAGTTTACATTAATGAAAACACCCTCCAGATTCAGGCAATACTTTGTTTTTTAAGGTCAATGTCAATATTATGATATTATAATTATAATTGGGTATTCAAAATTGGGGAGGAATATATATATATATATATATATATATATATATATATATATATATATATATATTAATTAATCATACTTAAAGCATGTTTTAGTATAAACAATTAAGTATGAGAACATAAGTGTATTGTAAATCTGTTCATATTGCAGAAACGCCTTGGTCCTCTGATGAGAATTCTGAAGGAGCACATCGCTCACATGGAGAAAGAGCAACTTGGCAACCACCAAACAGAACTCACCTCCTTCTTCCTCTCTGCTCTCGACTTCCGTGCACAACACTGTCAGGTACTGAAGAATCCTGTATTCATTTATTTTTCTTTAAATTGCACTTGCATAATGATTAGCAATATAATAAGAGGCCATACTGTATTCTGAATATAAAAGGTGTTTCTAGTGAATATACTGACAATATAGCATGACCTCAAGTACCTTATTGTTTTTTAAAATGGTTATTACTAGGGTTGCAACGGTATAAGATTTTTACGGTACGATGACATCTCAGAAAATATCACGGTTTCACGTATACGGTATTACGCATTTTTTATTATCAGTTAAAATGACCCTTAAAGGAGTGAAAACAGAAGGGGTTTTTTGGTTGAACAAATGCTTTATTATAATTGAAACTTGAAAAAAAAAAAAAATTAATGGAAGTATGTGTAAATAAAGTCTCCCTTTTGAAAATAAATTGAAAAAATAAAGCTAACAGAATTCTAATAATTATAAACTGAATTTTAAACCTGATAAAAAAAAATAGCATGTATCTATAACATGTTATATAACTAAAGTATGTTATGTTATGTTAAATTAACAACTAAATGAAAAATAACATCTTTGTGAGCTTTAAAATAATGTCCTATGATTAACAATTAACATATACTGCTCCTGTCTGTACCTTTAACTTAGTGGTTCTCAACTGGTTTTGCTTCTGGACAGATTTTACATTGGAAATCAAGTGGCGAGCCACCATAGTAAAAACGTAACCCTTATTTAATGTATCTTGGGTCGCATTTCCTTTTATGTTGCATAATTTTGTTAATGGTTTTCAAGGACATGCATCAAGAGACATTATTTTTGTTGTCGATGTCAACAACAAAAAATACAGGAATTTTTCTCTCCCGCTTTTAAAAATTGAAGAGCATATTTTCTTACAGTGCATCTGGAAAGTATTCACAGCACTTCATTTTTTCCACATTTTGTTATGTTACAGCTTTATTCCAAAATTGATTAATTATTTTCTTCAAAATTCTACAAAAAGTACCCCACATTGACAACGTGAAAGAAGTTTGTTTGAAATCTTTGCAAATTTATTACAAATAAAACGCGAAATGTACATAAGTATTCACAGCCTTTGCTCAATACTTTGTTGAAGCACCTTTGGCACCAATTACACCAATTAAGTCTCTTTGAGTCTTTATGATGCTACAAGCTTGACACGCCTATTTTTGGGCAGTTTCTCCCATTCTTCTTTGCTGGACCTCTCAAGCTCCATCAGGTTGGATGGGGAGCGTCGGTACACAGCCATTTTGAGATCTCTCCAGAGATGTTCAATCAGGTTCATGTCTGGGCTCTGGCTGGGCCACTCAAGGACATTCACAGAGTTGTCCCGTTGCCACTCCTTACATGTTATCTTGGCTGTGTGCTTAGGGTCGTTGTCCTGTTGGAAGACAGTCACAGTCTGAGGTCGAGTGCTCTGGAGCAGGTTTTCATCAAGGATGTCTCTGTACATTGCTGCATTCATCTTTCCCTTGATCCTGACTAGTCTCCCAGTTCCTGCCACTGAAAAACATCCCCACAGCATGATGCTGCCACCACCATGCTTCACTGTAGAGATGGTATTGGCCAGGTGATGAGCGGTGCCTTGTTTGCTTCAGACATGACGCTTGCCATTCAGGCCAAAGAGTTCAATATTTGTTTCATTAGACCAGAGAATTTTGTTTCTCATGGTCTGAGAGTCCTTCAGTTACCTTTTGGCTAACTCCATGTGGGCTCTTGTGTGCCTTTTACTGAGGAGTGGCTTCAGTCTGTCCACTATACTATACAGGCCTGATTGGTAGAGTGCTGCAGAGATGTTTGTTCTTCTGGAAGGTTCTGCTCTCTACAGAGAAACGCTGGAGCTCTGTCAGAGTGACCATCAGGTTCTTGGTCACCTCCCTGACTAAGGCCCTTCTCCCTGGATCACTGCGTTTGGCCGGGAGGCCAGTTCTAGGAAGAGTCCTGGTGGTTCCAAACTTCCATTTACGGATGATGGAGGCCACTGTGCTCATTGGGACCTTCAATGCTGCAGAGATGTTTCTGCACCCTTTCCCAGATCTGTGCCTTGATACAATCCTGTTTCGGAGGTCTACAGACAATTCCTTGGTTTGGTTTGTGACATGCACTGTTAACTGTGGAACCTTATATAAACAGGTGTGTGCCTGAGCTCAATTCTGAGTGTCTTGGCAAAGGCTGTGAATACTTAAGTACATGTGATTTAAAAAAAAAAAAAATAATAATTATTATTATTATTATTTTTAATAAATTCGTAAAGATTTTTTTTAAAAAAAAAAACTTTCATGTTGACATCATGGGGTATTTGTAGAATTTTTAGGAAAATAATGAATTTAATAAATTTTGGAATAAGGATGTAACATAACAAAATGTGGAAAAAGTGAAGCACTGTGAATACTTTCCAGATGCACTGTATATGAGCCCATTGTTATACTGTTTGTTTCCTAATAATTAAGAAAATTAGCAACTAAGTGCTTAGCATATAGATGGGAACTCCTTCAATACTGTTTAAAAAGCATCACAGTGTGATACCGCATGAATCTGGTTGAGAAAATGAAGAGTACATGTTTGCAAAATCTAGGAAAAGTGTGGCCACTTTGAAGATGCTAAACTATAACACAGTTTTGATTGATTTTGGAATGTTTTAATCAGAAGGGCCTTTTGGTAAGAGAGGTGACCAAGAACCCGATGGTCAATGTGGTTGAGCTCTAGAGATTGTGTATGGAGTTGGGAGAAACTTTCAGAAAGACAACTGCAACACTCCACCGATCTGGGCTTTATGGGAAAGTGACCAGACAGAAGCCTCTCCTCAGTGCAAGACAAATGAAAGCCTGCTTGGAATTTGCAAAAAAGCACCCATAATGTCTCTCAGACTGTGAGAGTATAGATTCTCTGGTCTGTTTGGCCTCAATCCCAAGCATCATGTCTGGAGGAAACTAGGCACCACTCATCACCTATGCAATATCCCAACGGTGAAGCATGGTGGTGGTAACATCATGCTGTGGGGATGTTTTTCAGTGGCACGGATTAGGGGACTGGTCAGGGTTGAAGGAAAGCTGAATGCAGCAAAATACAGCAATATCCTTAATGAAAACCAAGTCCAGAGCGCTCAGGACCTCAGACTGGGTCAAAGGTCCAGCTTGGTTGGAAAAATGTGAAAAGTAGCCTACACGAGCACAAAATTGTGTGATTTAAGCAGAGAGAAGATTTGTGTTGAAGTTTTTATGTGTTCAGACACCACAGCCCTGTGATACACAACATATTTTCCTGAGGGACAAAAAACATGACATCATTTTAATGAACTGCATTGTTTTATTGTATTTGCCAGGTATTACAAACAATTTCTTCTTTATTATGCCAGATACAGACAAGCTAGCCTACAGCCATGGCCAAAAGTATTGGGAGTGAAATAAATTTTGTGTTTTGCAAAGTTTGCTGCTTCAGTATTTGTAGATAATTTTTTCACACATTTCTATAGTATACTCAAACGATGATGAACTTTTCGTAAATTTGGCAAAAACATTCAATATATGCAAAGAGTCGATATTTAAAGTGTTGACCCTTGTTCTTCATAACCTCTGCAATTTGCTGTGGCATGCTGTATATCAGCTTCTGAGCCAAATCCTGACTGATGGCGATCCTTTCTTGCCTTATTAGTGCTCGGAGTTGATCACAATTTTTGGGCTTCTGCTTGTCCACTCGCCTTTTGAGGATTGACCACAGATTCTCTATGGGATTAAGATCCGGGGAGATGCCTGGCAACGGATCCCAAATTTCAATGTTATGATCTTCTAGCCACTTCATTATCACTCTTGCCTTTTGACATGGTGCTCCATCATGCTGGAAAATGCCTGGATCATCACCAAATTGTTCCTGGATCGTTGGGAGAAGTTGCTCTTGCAGGATGTTTCGATACCATTCTTTATTCATAGCAGTGTTTTGGGCAGAATTGTGAGAGCCCACTCCCTTGGATGAAAAGCGACCCCACACATGGATGGTCTCTGGATGATTCACTGTTGGCACGACACAGGACTATCGATTTTCCAGATGTCCCAAACAGTCGTAAGGGGGCTTCATCAGAGAAAATAACTTTGCACCAGTCTTCTGCTGTCCAATCCTTGTACTTCCTGCAGAATTTCAGTCTGTCCTTGATGTTTTTCTTGGAGAGTAGTGACTTCTTTGCTGCCCTTCTTGACATCAGGCCATTGTCCAAAAGTTTTCGCTTCACTATGTGTGCAGATGCACTCACACCAACCTGCTGCCACTATTGAGCAAGCTCTACACTGGTGGTTACATGATTCCGTAGCTGACTCATCAGGAGGCCATTTTGATGCAAAGTGATGATGGCTGCACGTCTTTCTTCATAGGTATCCATTGCGAACAAGAACGCAATGATTGGAATCACTTCCCTCCTTTTATAGCAATCCATCTGCTCTTATAATCCAATCAGAATGATAGTGATTTCACTTGACTAGTACTCGTTCACATTTTCCCAGGTGCTGCAGATATGATTAGTGAAATTATATTAGCTGGTCATTTTGTGCCAGGGCCAAAAAACAGTGAAATTTTGGGTTTGTGATGAAGTAAAAACATTTTTGGCAAATTAAGCTGCTTGCAATTATTTAAAATGTATGTGATCACACTGATCAATAATCTAGAAACAATGTGAATCAACACCAAAACAACTGAAGCAGAAAACGTCACTGCCAATTCTTTTGGCCATGGCTGTACTAATCCATTTCAATGTTGTCTTCTGTTGTTTCTTACAAATGAAATTATGTGAAATTAAAATGACAGAAACATGGCCAATTTCAATAAATAACCTCAATACTCGCCATTTTACACATTGGAACATGCAAAAGGTAAACAATTTGCAATATACACCCAATTCTATATGGAATCAGCTCAAGCACAGATTTCTTTTGAGCTATACCAAAACTTATGCAACATTATTTTAATTTTTTTATTTTTTAAGAATGACATCACACACACCATTTTATTGGTAACATGCCGTTTGAATGGAAACGAGCAAGAGACAGCTTTTTTCACAAACTTTCCGCATATCTCTGCCGATAACATGGTGCTTGGATTTAATCACACTAATGTATTTATGTATTGTACGATACATATGATACCAAATCATGAGCATCGTATCGTACAGTATGATACGATATTTTTTTACACCTCTAATATTTATAAATGTATCAACAGGGTGATCTGAAGAAGACTGGTGAGGTTGAGGGTCATGTCATCGACTCTCTGCTAGTGATGGTCATGAAACTTTCAGAAGTCACCTTCAGACCGCTCTTCTTCAAGGTAAGCCTGACAAACAGATTTCTGTTTTACATTTTCTACTTTGTCTATAATTATACACTTTCACTGCAATATCATTTCACTGCGCTCGCTAGAAATGGCGGTCCATCTCCAGTCGCTCGTCTTTTTTCTTTTTTTTCCTTAATTTTGCATTTTGATAAATTCCATACTGTATTCACTCTTGTAGCATTCTTGCAGTGTATTTGTTAAGGGTGCTCCGATCAGGATTTTTGGGACCGATCACTGGAAGCAAAATCGGCCGAAACCGATCATCGAGTCTATTTGAAGCCTTCTATTTATCATGTAGCATTATTTAGTTATTTAAATATTCTTAACAACAATGTATATTAAGTATTAAAATTAAGAGATGATAAACGGGTGTCAGTTCATGATATTTTATTTCTTGGCAGGAAACATGTGTAACATATTCCACTCCCTCTATTAGAGACACAACTTAAACCATAGCAGCCTATGCTTGGTTATTGAGAACAGCTTAGAGCTTAACAAATATAGCTTTCCTGTGGAATCAATTACAAAAACAGAACAGAATCTTAATAAATTTACTTCAACAAAGGCTATAGCCAAAATATTGCTTCAAGTCAGTCAGCCCTCAATTTTTCTCTACATTTATGAAATAAAATAATGTGTGTGTGTGTATATATATATATATATATATATATATATATATATATATATATATGTGTGTGTGTGTGTGTGTATATGTGTGTGTGTGTGTGTGTGTGTATATATGTGTGTGTGTGTGTGTGTGTGTATATATGTGTGTGTGTGTGTGTGTGTGTGTATGTGTATATATATACATATTGGTGGTGTTGAAATGTTTTTGGTGCTTTCCACCTCGTGGGATTTCCTTGGCCTACACATTGCAAATGTATTGTCTTTTTCAGACACCTGGTAGAACTGCCAGACCACTGAATATAGTAAAGCCATTTTAGCTGCACGTAGAAAAATTGTCTCGCGAGTTTTGCGTCATTTGATCAGCCCTTCTGATCGGCCTTTATAGAGACCACCGATCAATCTATTTAAAACGATTATCGGCTGATAACAATCGGCGGACGATCGATCGGATCACCCTTACATTTGTGGAATTCTGCTTTGCTTTTGAGGCTCAACTTAAGCACCTGACTTTTAACATGTAGTTCTGGTCCAGCTTTATGGCTTTTTCCAATGGTGATTAATACTGATATGTGTATATATGTTACACAATATAAAGGAATATTCACCCAAAAATCTGAATTCTATTATCATTTACACACCCTTATGTTGTTACAAACCATTATTTTTTCTATTTCTTTTGAAATCAAAATTACTTTGAAGAATATCCAGAGTGCTCTTTTTTTATGAGTAATGGGGATGTCAAGCTCCAAAAATGACACACAAAAATAGCACCTTAAATGAATGTTAAAATTAGTCTGTATGGCTTGTGTTCTATATTATAATAAATATTATTTATTCTAAATAAATAATATAATTCTTCAATATAATTTAACTAAACACAAGGATGTTGGTATATTTTTTTTTTTTTAAATGACACGTGGGTGACCTGCAATTATTGTTAACCAGTGGACACGGTGAATGATCGAGGCCGATCATTGTTTGAGGCTGGTCATTTATAAAAAGTCAGTATTTTGGGAATTAATCGGCCAGTATTTGTATATCACTTATACTCAGCCACTTGTTCTGGTTCTTGTTCTGTCTCTCACTTAGTTGTTTGACTGGTCAAAGATGGATGGAGCTTCTAAAGAGCGTCTGTTGACCTTCTACAGACTGGCAGACCATATTGCTGACAAACTCAAAGGACTGTTTGTGTTGTTTGCTGGACAGCTTGTCAAACCCTTTTCTGACTTGCTTCGTGAACTCAATGTTGCCCACACAGGTAGACCACCCAAATCCAGTGATTGTGAATATACAGTATGTGTGTATACAATTCTAAATACCTTTTATATTTTTGCCATGGTTACATGAGTAATAACAATAACAGGTTCTGTGTTTGATAGTTTTTCTTTACTGGTGTGATTTACTGTAACTTCCATCCCTGCCCCCCCACAGATGAAGCCTTCTTTGATTCTGATTCAGATGATGAGGATGATGATAATGTGAGGAAGAGTAGTCTGCTGCTGCAGTATGTGTTGGACTGCCTCCATAAGATCTTCCTCTATGATACTCAGCGCTTCCTCAGTAAAGAGAGGGCTGATGCTCTGTTGGGCCCCCTGGTTGATCAGGTGAGTATTGCTGAAAAGAAGGATCCAGCAAGATAGAAAGCCATCAAAGAGATATACCACGCTGAGAATCAGCACAGCTTTCGCCACCGTCAGCTTCATGTAGATCTAAATTCAGATTTCATATTTAATTTTCTGTCTATTCATTATTCATGCTAGATGTTTTTTGTAGGAGAAAAGCAAAAGTAACTTTAAACATCACAATCCAACATGGCAACCACTGTAATGGATGGAGTTCTAATGTAAGTGGTGGATTAAAATCAACATGAGGAGAATAACCAGAGGAAGACCAAACAGTTTAAAAGTTAGAAGCAAAAGAAAAGTTATTTTATTTTAGCTGGTGGTGGCGCTATAACGTTTGCCCTAGATCAGTGTTTCCCAACCACTGTGCAGTTTGTCAGGTGTGCCGTGGAAAATTATCAAATTCCACAAAATAAATAAATGCATGAATAAAAATTTAGAATTTCAGGCATCCAAACACCTCATCTTTCAAAGAAATTCGGCATTTTGAAACCGTAGTCAGTCACTTTTGTGATTGTGAAGAGCAATGATTAATGTGCAAAAGTGACTGATTTTTATACACGTTACGTGGCTTTCACATGACTCGCATTAGCGCTGCAGAATACATTGAAGTCTATGAAGTGACTTTACACCAAAGTGTTTTTCTCAACACGTTTTTGCTTTACCAATAATGTCTTGGAGAATACTAAACAACAAGAAATATTTAAAAACTGTCAAATTGAATGTCTCATAATTTCTTTTAAATATTACCTTATCGTTTACAAATATCAGAGACCTCAGTTAGTGAACTTATTAAATTCACCTGTTTGCTCAATAAGCAAATTGACGGGTCTGTAGTCATTAAGACTTGTGATTTTGGGTTTCTTTTGGATAGTTATTCTGATTGAGCATTTGATGCAGCATGGGAATTCACACTGCTCCAGTGATCTATTGAAGATCAGTGTGAAGATGGGGGCCAGCTGGTTAGCACAGGATTTTAGACAAGTGGGTGAAACACCAGTTGGACCCTGTGCTTTCCTTATCTTTTGTTTTCGGAAGACACGGCACACCTTCACCAAGCTTAAGTGCCGGTTGGGTAGCAGGAGGGGGGTGGTTGCAGGAGGTGTTGATGTTTGTGTGAAGTGAAGGTCAGAGCGGGTGTGGGGTGTGAGATTGGGCCTTTCATATCTACAGTAGAAGACATTCAGGTCATCAGCCAGTCCACTACAGTGTTGGGGTTAGGATTCTTGTAGTTAGTAAGTTGTTTCAGGTCACTCCACACTGATGCAGGGTCGTTAGCTGCAAAATATTTTTTCAGCTTCTCGGAGTATCTTGTTTTAGCCACTCTGATTTTCTTATTCAGTGTTTTCTTGGCCTGATTGTACAAGATTTTATCCCCGCCTCTGCAAGCATCCTCTTTTGCCGGATGAAGCTGCCTGAGTTTTGCTGTAAACCACAGTTTGTCATTGTTGTATTTTAAATAAGTCCCAGTAGAAATGCACACATCCTCACAGAAACTGATATATGATGTCACAGTATCTGTGAACTCATCCATATTGGTGTCTGCAGCCTCAAAAACACTCCAATCAGTGCAGTCAAAGCAGGCTTGTAGTTCCAGCTCTGCTTCATTGGTCCACGTCTGTACTACAGACTTAGCTGATTTTAGTTTCTGCCTGTAGGTTGGAAGATGATGAATCAGACGGTGATCAGAGAGTCCCAAAGCTGCTCTACGGACAGAGCGATATGCATCCTTTATTGTTGTGTACCAATGATCCAGTATATTTCCATTTCTGGTTGGGCATGTAATGTGTTGTTTTTATTTGGGTAGTTCACATTTGAGGTTTGCTTTGTTAAAATCTCCAAGAATAACAACAACTGTGTCTGGGTATTGTTCCATGACTGTGATCTGATCAGCCAGCTGTTGCAGTGCTGCTTTTGTGTGACGGGATTAAAACACTCGCCAGAATAAATGAGGAAAACTTATGCGGCGACTAGAAAGGCTTACAGTTAATAAAGAGTGCTTCCAAATTAGGACAGCAAATATTCTTTAACATTGTTACATCTGTACACCAACTTTCATTGCTGTAAAAGCATGTTCCACTTCCTCTCGTTTTCCCCGTTAGCTCCGTGCGATCTGCCCTGAACAGCTGATAGCCCGCAAATGTAACACGCTGTCCGGAATGGTTCACTCAGCCAGGTTTCTGTGAAGCATAATGCTGCAAAGGTTGATAAGTCCTTGTTTGTATGGGTGAGGAAATGTAGTTTGTCTGCTTTGTTAGGAAGAGAGCAGAGATTCGCTAGATGAAAAGATTCAAAGCCTGACCAGCACGTCTCTTAAACAACACAGCTGCGCCTCTGACTAAAATGTCCAGCAAAGCATCCAAATAATGCCAAACCTCTGTCTGGTATGTGCTAGGGATGTGCACAAGTTGTCGAATATTCGTTCTTCAATAATTATTTGAATAGTAAAAATACTATTCAAATTTTGCCAATTTTGCTTTGCTGGCCATATATACAGTGAGATGCATGTTAAATTCTGAACACACAAACTAAATCGCAGTAATAACAGAATGCACTGGGTGTCACTGTTGAGTGTGGACAAGTTTATCATATTTGTTGAGCAAACGGTTCTGTCACTCAGTGCGTTCAGATGGACACCAGAAAAGCAGGTTATTGTGAGAATGTGGCTTACTGTGAGAAAGCTGGGTTTCTGTTTAAATGTCCTGGCTAAGTGGTGTACACTTTACTCACATACACTCACCTAAAGGATTATTAGGAACACCTGTTCAATTTCTCATTAATGCAATTATCTAATCAACCAATCACATGGCAGTTGCTTCAATGCATTTAGGGGTGTGGTCCTGGTCAAGACAATCTCCTGAACTCCAAACTGAATGTCAGAATGGGAAAGAAAGGTGATTTAAGCAATTTTGAGCGTGGCATGGTTGTTGGTGCCAGACGGGCCGGTCTGAGTATTTCACAATCTGCTCAGTTACTGGGATTTTCACGCACAACCATTTCTAGGGTTTACAAAGAATGGTGTGAAAAGGGAAAAACATCCAGTATGCGGCAGTCCTGTGGGCGAAAATGCCTTGTTGATGCTAGAGGTCAGAGGAGAATGGGCCGACTGATTCAAGCTGATAGAAGAGCAACTTTGACTGAAATAACCACTCATTACAACCGAGGTATGCAGCAAAGCATTTGTGAAGCCACAACACGCACAACCTTGAGGCGGATGGGCTACAACAGCAGAAGACCCCACCGGGTACCACTCATCTCCACTACAAATAGGAAAAAGAGGCTACAATTTGCAAGAGCTCACCAAAATTGGACAGTTGAAGACTGGAAAAATGTTGCCTGGTCTGATGAGTCTCGATTTCTGTTGACATTCAGATGGTAGAGTCAGAATTTGGTGTAAACAGAATGAGAACATGGATCCATCATGCCTTGTTACCACTGTGCAGGCTGGTGGTGGTGGTGTAATGGTGTGGGGGATGTTTTCTTGGCACACTTTAGGCCCCTTAGTGCCAATTGGGCATCGTTTAAATGCCACGGCCTACCTGAGCATTGTTTCTGACCATGTCCATCCCTTTATGGCCACCATGTACCCATCCTCTGATGGCTACTTCCAGCAGGATAATGCACCATGTCACAAAGCTCGAATCATTTCAAATTGGTTTCTTGAACATGACAATGAGTTCACTGTACTAAAATGGCCCCCACAGTCACCAGATCTCAACCCAATAGAGCATCTTTGGGATGTGGTGGAATGGGAGCTTTGTGCCCTGGATGTGCATCCCACAAATCTCCATCAACTGCAAGATGCTGTCCTATCAATATGGGCCAACATTTCTAAAGAATGCTTTCAGCACCTTGTTGAATCAATGCCATGTAGAATTAAGGCAGTTCTGAAGGCGAAAGGGGGTCAAACACAGTATTAGTATGGTGTTCCTAATAATCCTTTAGGTGAGTGTATATGTGCAGCTCGTCAGAAAGCAGCATCCCCGTAACAACGTAATCCCCTCGATGCTTCTGTAAACAACAAACATGGCATCCGAGAAAGTATATGCTAGCTGGGGTAAGGGACATCCCATCATTTAAACTGGTGTGTATAAATGAGTATAGTTTTCTGAGCACATAGCTATGTTTGTTTTTCTCAACAAAAACATGACATGAGATTTAATTTAATTTAATTTTTTTTTTTTTAATTTAATTTAATTTAATTGCCCAATTGTCACACATTATACATACATTTCTGCATATATACAGTGAAATTATTTATTTTTCACATATCCCAGCTATGCTGGGGTCAGAGTGCAGGGTCAGCCATGATTCGGCGCCCCTGGAGCAGATAGGGTCAAGGGCCTTGCTCAAGGGCCACACAGTGGTGTCTTGGCGGTGCTGGGGCTTGAACCCACAACCTTCTGGTCAGTAATCCAGAGCCTTAACCGCTGAGCCACCACTGCCCCAGATACAATATACACATAATATAACTATTATATACCAAGTGTTTAATCTCATCCTGTACGTTAACTGCATCAGTCTACTTCATTAGCATTTTCTTTGCTTTGCGTGAGCTTAAATGCTTTCATTCTATTCATTTATTGTTTTCATGCATTGCTAGTTTAAGTATATAAAAAAAACTCAGGACATGATATAAGCTTGTTTTTATTATAATTAGACGTTTGTTTTTTAATGGTGATTCAACCTTTGACTAGAAATATTTTACATCTCTTTCTCATTAATTACTAAATTTTGCGAAGATTTATGTGCTGCTTTCTACATTTTGCTGCAGTTTCTTGACTAAATGAACACTACAACATCAGGGGGGTTTTTTTTCTCACTTTCCCACAAATCACGGGTACTATTGCTGTTTATGACTTTATAAACGCTTATTTTTCTCACTATTACTCGCACCATGCTGTGTTATTGTATCAAAACTCTTACTCAAACAATTTATTTGAAAAACAATACGTTTACTAATGAAATTAAAAATTAAATAATCTTTTACTGCGTCATTATAAATTTGAATCAAGAATATAATATAACAAAGGTAAAGTATCGCACATATCCAAAGCCCATAACACTAAAATATATTCTCAAAAATAAAGAGTGTGGTGGGATAGATAAAATAATATACTAACGATATTCTAAATATTTCAAATATTCTCAAATCTGAGATTATGGTGAGATAATGGGATTTATACACTAAATTAGCAATTTCATCATATTCTGATGTGTTATGTTTGAAATCTGATCTTTGGAACACCGCCACCCACAAGTACAATATATGCCACCTATCTGCATAGCCCATAACTACATTAATTAAAATATTCTACAAAATCTGAGATTGTGGTGGCATAGAAGGACTGTATTACATGAACTCAGCAATAAAAGAAATGTCCTTTTTTCAGGACACTGTATATCACTGTAAAATCAAAATAACTTTACAGATCTTTATTGTAAGGGGTTTCAACAATGTTTTCCTTGCTTGTTCAATGAACCATAAGCAATTAATAAACATGCACCTGTAGAACAGTCGTTAAGACACTATCAGCTTACAGACAGTTGGCAAATAATTTTATAAAAAAATTTTGACACTAAAGAGACCTTTGTACTGGCTCTGAAAAAATCTAAAGAAAGTTGCCCATGTTCCATGCTCATCTGCGTAAATGCCTTAGGCATGCTGCATGGTGGCATGAGGACTGCAAATGTGGTTAGGGTAATAAATTGCTATGTCTGGTACTGTGTGATACCTAACACAGCACTACAGGGAGACAGGAAAGATAGCTGATCGTCCTCGTAGTGGCAGACCACGTGTAACAACACCTGCACAGGATCGGTACATCCAAATATCACACCTGTGGGACAGGTACAGGATGGCAACAACTGCCTGAGTTACACCAGAAATGCACCATACCTCCATCAGTGTTCTGACTGCCTGAGAGAGGCTGGACTGAAGGCACTTTGGCCTGTTTTAAGGCAGGTCCTTACCATACATCACTGGCAACAATGTCGACTGTGGGCACTAACCCACCTTCGCTGGACCAGACAGGACTGGCAAAAAGTGCTCTTCACTGACAAGTCATGGTTTTGTCTCACCAGGGGTGATAGTCGGACTCATGTTTATCGTCAAAGCAATTAGCATTACACCGAGGCCTGTACCCTCTGTGAAGGGTCTGTCGTGGTCTGGGGCGGTGTGTCACAGCATCATCGGACTGAGCTTGTTGTCATTTCAGGCAATCTCAACGCTGTTCGTCACAGGGAAGAGATCCTCCTCCCTTGTGTGGTACCCTTCCTGCAGGCTCATCCTGACATGAGCCTCCAGCATGACAATGCCTCCAGCCATACTGCTCGTTCTTTGTGTGATTTCCTGCAAGACAGGAATGTCAGTCTTCTGCCGTGGCCAGCGAAGAGCCCGGATCTCAATCCCATTGAGCACGTCTAGGACCTGTTGGATTGGAGGGTGAGGGCTTGGGCCATTCCCCCCAGAAATGTCAGAGAACTTGCAAGTGCCATGGAGGAAGAGTGGGGTAATATCTCACAGCAAGAACTGGCAAATCTGGTGCTGTCTATGAGGAGATGCACCGCATTACTTAATGCAACTGGTGGCCACACCAGATACTGACTGTCACTTTTGATTTTGTTACCTTTGTTCAGGGACACATTATTCAATTTCTGTTAGTCACATGTCTGTGAAATTTGTTAGGTTTATGTCTTTATTAGTATGAACTTAAAACGATTCAACAACTTTTACACATGTTAAGTTTGCTGTAAATAAAAGTTGTTGAAAATTTCGTTGAGTTAGTCTATTAAAGTCTCTCTCCCACCACACACTATTTTTCAGAATATATTTTACTGTTATGGGCTTTGCATAGGTATGTTACTTTACCTTTGTTATATTATGTTCTTGATTCATATTTATAATGATGCAGCAAAAGATGATTTAATCTTTAGTTTAATTAGTCTATTATTTGTCTATCCCAACACGCTTTCGTGTTGTCAAGAATATTATTATTCTTACGTTAGAACGTATGCAATTTGGCACTAGGCATGTACTGTAATTATTATATTGTATTGCTCCGCAGCCGATATCTTAAGATTCAAGTTAGTTATACAATACAAGATACATTAACTATTTGCGCTTCACATATAGGTGCATTAGACATATACTGCACCAATATGTCTGATGTTCTTGGGTTCATAACTAATGAAACTAAAAGCAAGTGTAATGTAACTCTTATCTACTTCACTACTGTAAGCCCGTCTATCGGTCCAATGGCGGTCTCCAATAATACGGGTGAAGGTCTCTGCGCGTTACTCTTTCTTTTACGCAACACAACCAGATTAAATGAAATACATTTTCTCTCATGTATTACCTCGTTATTTCATCTGACTCCATAAATGAAAAAGGTTTTAATGATATCTGAGCATCATTAAAGGTGAGCGAATGTTTGATTATTCTTTTGAATTCCTTTAATTATATTTTACCCGTTCAGATTAGGAAACTATGTCGCTTTGAGGTCCTCGCGTGTTTTCTCTACACCGCGGGTCTCACGATCACAAGCGGCCAGTATTGGATCATCAAACAGAGGTAAATTGCTATATACCTGAGATTGGTCACGTTCACGTATACACAATCAAAGACACTTCAGTATAACCCCCATGGAATTGCATACACTTGAATTTAACTTAACGTTTTCTTCAGTAGAGGTCACGACCACTATTACAGGTGTAAGTTGACCAACATAACTTCTCTTATAATAGCTTTGGATTGGCCATGCGTGGTTTCCCACGTACACTTATCTGAAGAAACCTCAAGTCAAAACAGAGGTAAGACACACCCGAATTTAGATTGGTCAAGCAGCATTTAGCTGTTCTAAACGGAAAAACACTTTCTGTCTTTGCAAACCAAGTACACTTGAACTGATGCCAAATATTAGTCGTCACTAATCTGACGCAGACTTGCGGTAACATACGAATCGCTCAATCTGTTTGGGAAAACAATTTCAGAGTCAGTCAGAATAAAATCAAATGTTTACAATTTATTGACCTGGTAATAGAACAATAATTCAAAATCCAATTCATAAGGCAAAATCATCAAACAATCAATATAATCACAACAATACGGAAATTGAGGAATTTGTAGAAATATTACCTGGCAACGAAAAACTACACACAGCGATCATGTGGGAAGTCTACCTACAGACTCCCAGAACCTTTTGCCCCTTCTCCTTATAAACCCAGATAATTCAATAAGCTAACCAAATGGTGTGTCTGTCATTATAATTAGATTTGGGTGCCCTATTGAGTAGGTTCCTGTACATTTACATATAGAGGATCTGGGGGAGGGCACACCTTTAAGAGGCACACTACATCTCTCATATTCTATAACTTCTTTTAGCTTTTCATTATGGCTGGGAGGATGAGACCAGTTTATCAGGCGCACTGAGACACTTTAAATGATACCAAACATGTTATAGTTACTTTTTTGTACACACTTGACATTGTATAGGTTTTTAGTGAGTTCTAAGTGAGGAGGAGAGGGGGGAGTAGGGGAAGATAATCAGACGGTAGAAGTGAGGTGCGAGCCCCTGCTGGCTGCGTCTCAGATGTTGCTGTTACATGTGCAAGAGACAGTTCAAATGTTGATTCTCATGAGAGCCTTTTGTTCTCCCGAGGGGTAGCCCAGACTCGCTGTCACCTTACACTACGTCACATCAGGGCATCATATTTACTACAGTCTTTAATTTTAAAAGAATAAAATGTTCTTTAATAGCACGGAAGGTCGGAATTACATTCTGTTATCGCACATGCCACGTTAGAAGATTCATGTGTCAACAGTCTTTTTAAATAGCTGCCGACCGCAGCCTCAGATTTTTAGTGCAACTGTACCTTTAAAAAAGTATATACAATTAAAATACTCAAGTCCCCGGCTGAGTGCCGCTATGTTGGAGTTTACCCCGGTGGACGAGAGGGTCGCCTCCCTTCGCCTACGGGTTGTGGGGGGGAAACTCTGACTCTTGTCTGTGCATATGCACCGAACAGCAGTTCAGAATATTCAGCCTTCTTGGAGACCCTGAATGGAGTCCTGAATAGGGCCCCAGTAGGGGACTCCATAGTGATGCTGGGTGACTTCAACGCGCACGTGGGAGATGACAGGGACACCTGGAAAGGCGTGATTGGGAGGAACGGCCTCCACGATCTGAACACGAGTGGATGTTTGTTATTGGACTTCTGTGCTAGTCATGGATTGTCTATAACAAACACCATGTTCGAACATAAGGATGCTCATAAGTGTACGTGGTACCAGAGCACCCTAGGCCGAAGATCGATGATCGATTTTTGTAATCGTGTCATCAGATCTGAGGCCATATGTTTTGGACACTCGGGTGAAGAGAGGGGCAGAGCTGTCAACCGATCACCATCTGGTGGTGAGTTGGATCAGGGGGTGGGGTAAGACTCTGGACAGACCTGGGAAGCGCAAGCGAGTAGTGCGGGTGAACTGGGAACGTTTGGAGGAGGTCCCTGTCCGCGAGATCTTCAACTCAAACCTCCGGTGGAGTTTTTCAGGCATCCCTGTGGAGGTTGGGGACATTGAACCAGAGTGGGCAATGTTCAAAGCTTCCATTGCCGAAGCCGCGGTGGAGAGCTGCGGCCTCAAGGTTTTTGGTGCCTCAACCCTCGAACACCATGGTGGACACTGGTGGTCAGGGAAGCTGTCCAACTGAAGAAAGAGGCCTTCCGGGATTTGTTGTCCCGGAGGTCTCCGGAGGCAGTTGCAAGGTACCAACAGGCCCGAAGGGCTGCGGCCTCAGCCGTGAGGGAGGCAAAGCAGTGGGTGTGGGAAAAGTTCTGAGAAGCCATGGAGAAGGACTTTCGGTCCGCACCAAAGTGCTTCTGGAAAACCGTCCGCCACCTTAGGAGGGGGAAACGGGGAACCATCCAAGCTGTATACAGCAAAGATGGGACGCTGTTGACCTCAACCGAGGAGGTTATTGGGCGGTGGAAGGAACACTTTGAAGAACTCCTAAATCCCAACATGCCCTCTATGCTAGAGGCAGAGCTGGAGGCTGATGGGGGATCAGATTCTATTCCCCTGGGGGAGGTCACTGAGGTAGTCAAACAACTCCGCAGTGGCAAAGCCCTGGGGATTGATGAGATCCGACCAGAAATGCTGAAAGCTTTGGATGTGGAGGGGGGGTGTCATGGATGACACGCCTCTTCAACATCGCGTGGAAATCTGGGACAGTGCCTAAGGAGTGGCAGAACGGGGTGGTGGTTCCCCTCTTCAAAAAGGGGGACCAGAGAGTGTGTGCCAACTACAGGGGTATCACACGTCTCAGCCTCCCTGGTAAAGTTTACTCCAAGGTGCTGGAGAGGAGGCTGCAGCTGATTGTCGAACCTCAGATTGAAGAGGAACAATGCAGGTTCCGTCCTGGCCGTGGAGCGACGGACCAGATCTTTACTCTCGCAAGGATTCTGGAGGGGGCCTGGGAGTATGCCCATCCGGTCTACATGTGTTTTGTGGATCTGGAGAAGGCGTATGACCGGGTCCCCTGGGAGAGACTTTGGGAGGTGCTTTGGGAGTATGGGGTGGGGGGGGGTCCCTTCTTAGGGCGATCCAATCCCTGTACGTCCGAAGCGAGAGCTGTGTCCGGGTCCTCGGCACGAAGTCGTTCGTTCCATGTGGGGGTTGGTCTCCGCCAAGGCTGCGCTTTGTCACCAATCCTGTTTGTGATATTCATGGACAGGATATCGAGACGTAGTCGGGGTGGGGAAGGTGTGCAGTTCGGTGAGCTGGGGATCTCATCTCTGCTTTTTGCAGATGATGCGGTCTTCATGTCATCATCGGTCCGTGACCTTCAGCTCTCACTGGACCGCTTGGCAGTCGAGTGTGAAGCGGCTGGGATGAGGATTAGCACCTCTAAATCTGAGGCCATGGTTCTCAGCAGGAAACCGATGGAGTGCGTACTCCGGGTAGGGCCTTCCCAAGTGAAGGACAATGGAGTGGGAGGTTGGCCGGAGAATTGGGGCAGCGGGGGCGGTATTGCACTCGCTCTATCGCACCGTTGTCATGAAAAGAGAGCTGAGCCGGAAGGCAAAGCTCTCGATCTACCGGTCAATTTTTGTTCCTACCCTCACCAATGGTCATGAAGGTTGGGTCATGACCGAAAGAACTAGGTCGCGAGTACAAGCGGCCGAAATGGGCTTCCTCAGAAGGGTGGCGGGCTTCTCCCTTAGAGATAGGGTGAGGAGCTCAGTCATCCTCGAGGAGCTCGGAGTAGAGCCGCTGCTCCTTTTGCATGGAAAGGAGTCAGTTGAGGTGGTTTGGGCATCTGGTAAGGATGCCCCCTGGGCGCCTCCCTAGGGAGGTGTTTCAGGCATGTCCAGCTGGGAGGAGGCCTCGGGGAAGACCCAGGGCTAGGTGGAGAGATTACATCTCCACACTGGCCTGGGAACGCCTCGGGGTCCCCCAGTCAGAGCTGGTTAATGTGGCTCGGGATAGGTAGTTTGGGGCCCCCTGCTGGAGCTGCTGCCCCCGCGACCCGACTTCGGATGTTGCTCCGATACCAACATATTGGCTTCCGAATGATACCAGCCCTGGTACTTCAGTACCGATACTAAATCGATACTTAAATCAACAAATAAAAAGCCTTTTTATGAAATTACACAGAAAATTACTTGATTAAAAAAAACTGCATGAAGTCTTACAGATTCAAATATGCGCTAAAATTTTTCTGGATTCCATGTTAAGTGTTTTAATTAAATTTTATGATCATATTGATGCCTAGTTTTAATCAAATAAAAATAAATAATTGTAATTTTTTTTTTTACAAACAATTGCAGTTTTGTTTTTGGTAAAATAAAATGCTGCACAACAATGCTTCACAGTATTAATGGAAAAAAATCTGAATCTGATTACCTGTGGCACAAGGCTGCTTACCTTGCACCTCCATTAAATATGTATTTTTGAAAAGAATATTTAGATTTAATCAGAGGCAGTTATTTTTATATATATATATATATATATATATATATATATATATAAAATCTAAGGGGATCCTGTCTAGACAGATTTATTAAAAAAAAATTAAATAAGCAAAAATATGTATATTTTAAATTTTTTACAATTTGACTTTACAAATGTACTTGTACAGCAGGGACGGATTATGATTTGCAAAGGCCCTGAGACGGGGAGGGGGTTCATTGTTCATGCCCAAATGTGTCTTCATGAGCTGGGGGATCACCAAACTAGATTGTGCACCCTAAAGCTCAGTGAACCCCCGGGAAGTCAAGGGCCCACTGGTAGTCAAGGGCCCCTGGGAAATGGCCCCATTGTCCCGGTTGGTAATCCATCCCTGTTGAACAGTAATGAGAATTAGATTTTTTTTTTCACATTACGATGACATTTGGGGAAGGTACAATTTTTTTGTGCTTTCATTATTGGGTCTAATGAGTTTCTTTTTTGTGTTTGTGAAGCTGGAGAACATGTTTGGAGGAGAGGTGACCTATAAGACCCACATCACCAAACATCTGGTGCCTTGTATCGCACAGTTTGCTGTTGCCATGGGAAACGATTCGCAGTGGAAAATTCTCAATTATCAGATTCTGCTGAAGACTCGTCACAGCTCACCAAAGGTATACACATGCTCAGTGAGACTGATACATAAGGTTGGATAACAGTAACAGTGCTCCATAACAGTAACACAGTGATGCATTTACAGCATCATGATTCAATATATCACAATGAATCACAATATTATAAATGGATCGCAATTGAAACTGTGCCAAACTTGCAAGAGATTGAATCTGCAGAATTAGTTTGTCTCTGTTGTGCAGTTTGCTTAATTTTTGTGCACAAGTCATCCAAAATATGTATATATGGAAGTTATGTAATAATTTTTAAATCAAAATGCTAATTATCTTTTCTTATATTGAGCTTCTTCAAAAGATCCTCCCTTTGCTTTTTAAATTAATTTTCCAGGTTAAATACAAGTTAACCTTTTGGGCCCTGGAGAAGTTTTGACATGCCTTGATATTTGTGCTTTTTTCAGTTGCTTAAAAACACATTAATGGCTTAAGTAACACTGTATTCAGAACAAACTGGGCTACAATAATATGTGAGCAACGTGTGTACATGTTTGTATTTTTGAGAAAATAATGTTTATGCAATGTCATTGAAATAAGGCCATATAACACATATTAAACATTTGTCCACAGGCCTTTTGAGAACTGGAACTTGTAGCCTAGAGTTTTTGCTACAAAATGATGTGAAAACCATCCTGATCACTCATTCATACAAAACAATATATTAATTGAACTTTTGTAAGACACTTTTAGTGTTAGGTCATATGCGAGGAGGCGTGAACTATAATGAATATTGATTGTAATTCACACCTGAGGAGACAAAAGACCCCTCCCCTGGGCCTATCAATGAAGAATGTGACAATGATTAAAATCAAGTTTTAAGTTAAAAGTAATCTAACTATACATTTTCTTTACATAAAGACTTAATTTTAGATCTACACTACCGTTTAAAAGTCTCTACTCACCGAGGTTGCATTTATTTGATACCAAATACAGTTAAAACTGTGATATTTAAAACAATTTAACAATTTAAAATAACAGTTTTCTATTTGAATATATTGTAAAATGCAATTTGTGATAAGCTGAATTTTCAGCATCATTACTGCAGTCTTCAGTGTCACATGATCCTTCAGAAATCATAAGATAGTGATTTTCTAATATGGGCATATTTAAAGTGCATTTTACTCATTTAACCTGAACACATATTTGCAAGCACAAGCTTTGTTGATGATAATGAGGCAGCATAGAGTGTTAAGTTATGTTTCTTTTACTGCGCATGTGTGAAGAGCACCTTTTATGGGTTAGCGCGGTTTTTTCCTCTGGTGTTGGGCAGTCTGGAGTTCTATGAGAGGGAAAGCGGCTGTGTTATGTGATGGAACAATAAAGAGTTTATTGTCCGATAACTGTTGTAATTATTGAATTAACATTGGTAGCAGAGGATGGCTGCTGCTGGGAATTACAAAAATCCCCCACCGTTTGACGAGAAGACGGCTTATGAAAGTTGGAAAAATTAGATTGAAATTTGGAGACGTGTTACTGACCTGGAAAAGAAAAAACAAGCCTTGGCGGTTACGCTGTCACTAACGGGCAGAGCAAGGGGCAGTGCTCTGGAAATTCCACTGAGGATTTGAATGATGACACGGGAATGCAAACGCTCATAGCGAAATTGGACTCTGTTTTTAAAAGAAGAAAAAGATCGGCAGTACGAGGCGTACACTGAGTTTGACCGGATCACTAGAGAGAGTGGTGTTTCTATGGTGGAATACATCGTCGAGTTCGAACGTCGATACAACAGGCTATGTAAGTTCAAAATGGAGCTTCCTGATGCCGTACTAGCCTTTAAGCTACTCGATACTGCCGGACTTACTGTTAAAGATAAACAGTTAGCACTTACAGCTTGCGCTTGCGTTTCTTTCACTGATATGAAATCAGCCTTGAAAATAATTTTTGGAGATAACGTTACTTCACCACGAGAGGGCGGCAGTGTACTGCAAAACTCAGATAGTGACACTGCCTGTTACATGAGATATTCAGGAAAATGGGGACACAAGTCAAACACTACACAACAATCCCAAATCATAGCTCAAGGCACAAACCCTCTTGATAAATATGGAAGAAGAACGAAATGTACAGTTTGCCAAAGCACGCATCACTGGGCAAAGGACTGTCCAAATAAAAAGGAACATGTAAGACTGACAAAAGATGAAGGAATAAAAGATGACGTTGAAGAATGTAACATCACTTTGTTTTCAAATGAATCTTTGTCTAACACAGAAATTTTTATGGTAGAGGCTTTAGGATCAGCTGTGATTGACACAGCCTGTACAAGAACTGTGTGTGGAGAAAAATGGCTTGAAGATTACAAAAGAGGGCTGCCACAGAGTGAGTTACTGAAAATAGATGACAAAGTGCAAGACCTTTCAGATTTGGTGATGGCATGGTTGTTTATTCCACAAGAAAATTACCATTCCAGCAAGGATAGGACATACCAGATGCAAAATAGAGACGGAAGTTGTTCCTGCAGAAATACCAATGCTTTTAAGCAAGACTTCATTGAAAAGAGCAAATGCAGTTCTGGACATTGCACGTGACACAGCAGCGATGTTTAAACAACCTGTTAAACTTGAACTAACATCTTCAGGACATTACTGTGTGAATTTGAGAGATGACAGTCATCCAGATGAAAAGGAGACAAGTGAGAACAAGACACAAAATGAAAATGAAATTCTTGCTGTGACAGAAAACATGACAACAAAAGAAAAGGAGACAGTCCTATTGAAACTACACAGACAATTTGGACATGCTTCAGCTGATAGACTGCAAAAATGACTGGCCTAATCAGGTAATCACGATGATGAAAGCAACACAATTCTCAAGAACATTGTTAAAAACTGTGATACATGTAGCATATACAGTAAACCAAAACATAAGCCTGTAGTGGGTTTGCCTATGGCATCAGCCTATAATGAGGCTGTGGCTGTGGACTTGCTTGAGCTTGGAGTTTGGTATTTGCATGCTATTGACCATTTCACACGCTTCAGTGCAGGGAGTATTGTCACCACAAAGAACCCAAAAGAGATAGTGAAGCACTTTATTCACTGCTGGATAAGTGTTCATGGTCCCCCATGCAGATTGTTTAGTGATAATGCAGGTGAATTTAATAATGACGAAATGAAGGACATGGCTGAAAAGTTTAACATTGAAATTAAAACAACGGCAGCGTACAATCCATGGAGCAATGGCCTTGTTGAAAGGCACAATCTGACCCTAACTGAAATTTTGCTGAAACTGAAGAGGGACAACAACTGTGACTGGAAGACAGCTCTAGATTGGGCACTAATGGCAAAGAACTCCATGCACAATGTGCATGGTTATAGTCCCTACCAGTTAGTGTTTGGGCAGAACCCAAATCTTCCCTCAGTCCTCACCAATAATCTTCCAGCTCTAGAAACAAGTATGAGTAGTTGGATAGCTAAACAAATCACCACACTACATGCAATGAGAACAGCATTCACAGAAGCCAAATGCTCAGAGAGAATTAGAAGAGCTCTTCGTAAGCAACTGCGGCCCGTTGATGACAGATATGAAACGGGGGACAAAGTGTATTTTAAGCGAGTAGATTGTAATGAGTGGAAAGGTCCAGGTGTGGTCATAGGCCAAGATAGTGTGGTTGTATTTGTCAGGCATGGTGGAACCTATGTTCGGGTGCATCAGTCTAGACTAAGAAAGGTGGATGACCCACAAACAAACCTGGAAGAGACAGAAAGGGAACAAATGAAAACATATGAAAATACCACAATAACACCAGCAGCAGATGTTAGTGACACTGAATGTGAAAATGAGGAAATGACACCAGAAAATGATGAACCCCTTAATGCTGAAGATGTCAGTGAACCTTCTGCATCAGTGCTACCTGGAGATGATAGTCTTTATCAATCCCACACGCCACAAACCTGCTCATCCACGAACTGCGAAGGTCTAAGACTAAAAAAAAGATCAAATAGTTAATTACACAGATAATCAAAGTGGACAAATCCATACTGGAAAAATCCTCAGCCGAGCAGGAAAGGCAACCGGCAAACACAAAAACTGGTACAATTTGCAGTTCAGTGAGCCTGAGGAAACTGCTGGCACAACTGCATCAGTCAATCTAGGACAAATGGACAATGTTCAGGTGATTCCATCCGAACATGCTAAGTTGAGCACTGACTACAATGAAGAAGATATATTGATAGTACATGATGATCTCTTCATGCATGAAAAAAGTACAGAACTCAGCACCTGGAGGAGAAATAACGTCTTTGAAGAAGTGAAAGATGAAGGCCAGAAGTGCATCTCTACGAGGTGGGTGTGCACACTTAAAGAAACAACTGCTGGAGTTGTACGTAAGGCCAGACTAGTGGCGAGAGGCTTTGAAGAAATGAACACTCAAGACCTTCCCAAAGACTCACCTACATGTGCCTCAGAGTCTCTTAAAATGATCATGGCAGTCATATGTCAAAATAAATGGCAGCTAAACTCCATGGACATTAAAGCAGCCTTTTTACAAGGTAAAGAGTTAACCAGAGATATTTACATTCGCCCACCACAAGAAGTGCAGAACAAAAGAACCATATGGAAGTTGAAAAAATGTGTTTATGGCCTAACAGATGCTGCTTTATTCTGGTATAATAGAGTAAAAGACACCATGCAACAATTGGGAGCTACCGTGTCAAAGGTAGATCCAGCAGTATTCTACTGGATGGATGATTCCTGCAAGGTGATAGGGATTCTTGCGTCACATGTGGATGGCTTTATTTGGGGTGGTACAGATGCATTCTCCATAAATATCATTCCTCAATTGAAAGCTGCCTTTCAAGTCGGACGGGAAGAACATGACAGTTTCAGCTACATTGGAATAGAAGTACATTCTAAGGACGATGAAATACAAGTACAACAAGGTACGTAAGATACGTAAAAAATCTGCAACCCATCTCAGTGGACCCAACCAGAGCAACACAATGTGAGGCGTCATTGACAGATGTTGAGATGGACATGCTAAAATCAAAGATTGGACAAATATTGTGGGTTGCCAGGCAAAGCCGACCTGACATAATATGACATATCCATGTTGGCATCTAACACCAAGCATGCTACTGTTCAGACCCTGCATTGTGCAAATAAACTTATCAGAAAACTGAAATCAGAAGAGGTCATCTTGAGGTTCCAGTACTTGGGGGGGGAACAGTTCTGTTAAATTGGTGGTGTACAGTGATTCCTCAATGGGAAACCTTCCAGACGGTGGCACACAGGGTGGACATTTCATCATGCTTATGGGGGAAAATGGAAAATTTTCACCTATATCTTGGCAGTCAAAACAGATCAGAAGAGTTGTACGGAGTACCTTAGCGGGAGAGACTTTGGCACTTGCAGATGGAGTTGACAGTGCAGTTTTCCTCGCTACACTATACTCTGAGATTACCACTGGTGACTGCTCATGCATCAATGTGCCTATTGTGTGTGTAATAGACAATCATTCCCTTCTTGATGCTCTCAAATCTACAAAATCTGTAACCGAAAAGAGACTGCGCCTAGAAATCAGCAGTATGAAGGAGCTTATACACTCTGGAACTATTCAGCAGATCTTGTGGTCAGCCAATAAAGAGCAGCTAGCTAACTGCTTGACAAAAAAGGGTGCATCTACATTTGGCCTTCTGAAAGCTCTCCGCACAGGTGTTTGCTATCTTAAGCACTGAATGGATTTGCTTATGTTTTGTCAATGTCTAGTAATTTAAACTGAAGTACTTAAGTTAACCTGTTATAATAATAACAAATGTTTATGTTCTAAACTTGAACAGTTTTTTTTTGTTTTTTTTTTAAAAAAGGAGATTAAGTTACGTTTCTTTTACTGCACGTGTGAAGAGCACCTTTTATGGGTTAGCGCGGTTTTTTCCTCTGGTGTTGGGCAGTCTGGAGTTCTATGAGAGGGAAAAGCGGCTGTGTTATGTGATGGAACAATAAAGAGTTTATTGTCTGATAACTGTTGTAATTATTGAATTAACATAGAGTTCCGGTTTCGCCACCAAGAGGATGACAGCCTAATTTTCGAGCTCTCCGACGGTTTTGTGAAATAACCCCAAACAAACTTAGATTTGTGAACCCCAGTGAATGTTTTATGAAATAACGGAGAAAGGGGTTACTACTAGAAGTAGGACAACGAAGAATGTGATAGAAAATGACTCTGATAGAAAAGACTGCGGCAAGATAGACGAAGTTAGCTTGTGATGTATTCTCAACGAACTAAGAGAGTTCAGAAGAGACAATAAGATACAGCTCTCCGACATTAAGCAAGAATTGAAGAGAACAAAAGACAGACTAGATGAGGCAGAGGTGAGAATTGAAGAAACAGAGACCATACTTCAAGCAGCATTAACGCTAATCAAGCGGCTAACACAGCGTCAGGCTAATCTGGAAACCAGGCTAATGGATCAGGAGGGCCGTGTGCGCAGAGACAATTTAAGGATTTATGGAATACCCGAAGGTAAAGGCGGCTGGAAAGATATGGTTGGATTTCTGGACAGTTTGTTGAAAAGTGCACTGGACTTTCCCCTCGACAGAGAGCTTGGAATTGAACGAGCACACCAGGCCTTAGCACCGATGACCAATACTCCACAGGTAAAGCCACGGTCTATAGTTGTCAAATTCGGGAACTACCGGAAGAAAGAGGAGGTGCTCAGGAGAGCCTGGCAGAAAAAAGTGCTGGCAAAAACCCTGAAGTGCTCCACTGCTGCGGATCAGGAGGAGATCGGGTTCCTATCTACTTGGCAGGTAACAGGGAGACGGTACGACCGAGGTGTAGATAAGGAAACCGACACAGCGGACGGCTACACACAACCCAAGAAACCCCCTCTCTCTCTCAATATAAAGAAAAACTCCAGAAATTCCGAAAATGATCCTCCACGAAAGGAGTCTGACATTTCTTACACTCCAATCGGAAATGCAGATATGTTTTATTTGATTCCCACTGCTACGCGCTATCTTGGTTATTTGGCCAGAGGATTGCCAGGTAACTATACAGTTGTGTGTAAATCCTACAGTACTATTATCTATTTAATCGAGTCGGACTTGTTAATTGGTGAGTTTTCCTTGCTTTGTTTTTTTTTTATTTTTTTTTTTTACTTTGCTAAACTATCTACAGCTTTATTTAGACTAGCATGCAATATTGTAGGGCCCCACTTCCTTTACAATGTGGGATTTCCTGTTACGAGAGCTTTGATTTTACAAGCCTCAACACCGGAAACGACTGTTCCTATTTGTTACGGTGGCGTTTTGTTTAAAATTGTAACAGATTGGTTCACGTTAAATCTTTGTTATATGGCAGAGGTATTCTTAGTGTACACATTTAATATTGGTAGAGACATCGGGAGAAGTTCCAATCGTGTTAACCAATGTAGAAGACTATGAATAAGCAAGTTCTAAAAATTATTTCATTCAATGTGAATGGGATTTTGAACCCAGCTGAGAGAAGTCAAATACTGTTAAAAATGAAAAGGGAAAATGCACTGATTGTATTTCAACAAGAGACACATCTCACTGCATCAGAGCATGAAAAACTGGGTGTATTACTCATCTTGTAAGTCAGGCCATAGAAGAGGTGTAGCAATCTTAATATCACAAAAAGTATCATACGAACATCTTTCAGAGGTCTCAGACAAGGAAGGAAAATATATAATAGTTTCAGGGAAAATAGATGACACTGCTATAACACTATGTAACATTTATGGCCCCCCTGGAAGTGATTTTGCTTTTTACAGGAAAATATTTGATTTAATGATAGGAGCCACAGGAATTGTTATATGTGGTGGAGACTGCAACATTTGTCTCAACCCAAAATTTGATTCATCAAAAAATTCAACCACCACATCATTACACAGAAAAAATTACATTCTAATGACAGAACTGGGCATATTAGATCTTTGGAGAGATTTCTACCCATCAGGCCGTGATTACACGTTTTATTCATGCCCTCACAATGTATATATTTATTTTATTTTTTTGTACTAAAGAGAGATCGCCATAGAATACATAGCTGTGACATTGGATTAATTGACTTGTCTGATCATGCACCTCTCTCTTGTTCTTCACATATTAATGATAACCCGGGAAGAACACTGTGGAGGCTAAATAAAAGCATCCTAGATAACCTACAATTTCAAACTCAAATAAGGGAAGACAAAAATGTTTCTTGAAGAAAATGATAATGGGGAAGTTAACTCGGCTACAGTATGGGATGCCTTAAAAGCAGTCATTAGGGGGAGAGTTATATCCTTTTGCGCCTATGAAAAGAAAGAAAAGCAATTGACTAATGAGTCTCAATAGTGAAATAAAATACCTTGAGACACAACATAAAAGGGAACAAAAACCAAATCTGATGACAAAAATAAAGAAAATTAGAAACTAAATAAATCTACTGTATTCACAGGAAATGTAAAAAAAAATGATATTTACAAAACAAAAATACTATGAATCAGGCTCAAAATCAACTAAACTTTTGGCAAGGAAGCTACAAAAACAAGCGGATAATACAATATATAAAATAAGGGACCCAGATTCTAAAACTATACAATATAAACAAGATGAAATGCAAAACTCTTTTAAAAAGTACTACAAATTACTGTACACACAACCACGCTTGGAGGATGAGCAACAAATCGGAAAGCTCCTTGATTCTCTCCACCTACCAGTTATATCAGGGGAACAAAATCAAACATTAACAGCTCCAATAACTGAGACCGAGTTAAACAGCTCCATCTCCAGGCTCAAGGCAAATAAGTCTCCTGGCCCGGATGGCTTCCCATTAGAGTGGTACAAGACTTTTCGACCCGAATTGATATCAAGCCTCCTTCGGGCTTGCAATACATTGTTAATGGAGGCTAAAATGCCTCCGTCATGGAACGAGGCAGTGATATCAGTATCCTAAAAGAGGGAAAAGACTAATTAGAATGCAGGTCATATAGACCAATTTTGGTTTTGAATGTCGATTACAAATTATACACAGCCATCCTTGCCAAGAGATTAGAAAGGATTCTCCCCCAGCTTATACATAATGATCAGACAGGGTTTATTTCTCAAAGACAAGCTCACGATAATATTAGACGGTCATTGCACATATTAAATCACATCCAACAGGACAAATTGAAGCCCTCTTAATTAGTTTGGATGCGGAGAAGTCTTTAACTCTGTGAGTTGGCCTTTCTTATATAAAGTTCTTGAAAGATTTGGCATGCATCAAAATTTTGCTAGGGGTATCCGTACACTATATAATAAACCATCAGCTCGGATTAAAATAAATGGGTATCTCTCAGACTCCATTGTCTTAGAACGTGGATCAAGACAGGGATGTCCGATCTCACCAATAATCTTTGCGCTTTATATAGAACCTCTTGCACAGTGGATAAGGCAGTCTGAAAGCATCAAAGGCGTTTGCATAAATGGAGAAGACCATAAATTGGTATTGTACACTGATGATATTTTGATTTAAGTAAACCCGATAGCTCATTTCCTGAATTAATTAACCTCCTAGAAATATTCGGTAGATATGCAGGATACTAACTAAACATACAAAAAATTCTAATTTTGACAATTATACTCCATCAAAACACATTAGAGAGAAATTCCACCTTAATTGGGACCAGAAGTCACTGAAATATTTAGGAATACATCTACCGAGATAAATTTTGACCCTCTCTTAACAAAAATGAAAAGTGACATACATAGATAGAATTCCATCTCTCTCCTTAGCCTCAGTCATAGAATTGACTCTGTAAAGATGAATATCCTTCCACGATATCTTTACTTATTTCAAGCACTCCCTGTAGAAGTTTCTTCAAAACAATGTCGGAATTGAACAAAATTTCCAGATTTATTTGACAAAGGAAAAAAAACCCAGGGTCAAATTCAAAACTCTACAGCTCCCAACGGGGGAAGGAGGATTAGCATTACCTAATTTTAGGGATTATTTTTATTCAGCTCAAACTAAACCATTAATTAATATATGTAACCCAACATATCATGCAAGGTGGAAAGATATTGAACTTTCAATAATGAATGATCCCCCAATTTACGTAATATTAGCATATAAAAATTTGGGAAGATTTATAGATAAGGTGCAAAACCCATGGCTAAATGCCCAATTAAAAATCTGGAATACGATAAGAGAAAAATATAATCTGACTCAAACTACAAATAATTCAGTGGTGTGCCTATGATCCTGAATTCAAGCCTAATATAATGGACCATAGATTTAAATCCTGGATTACAAAAGGAATAACATTCTACTCCCTTACAAAAAAGGGACACTTAAAAGACTTTGAAAGCTTGAAAGTATATTGCCTTAAGAAATCTGATTTTTAGAGATATCTTCAAATACGTAATCATTTTGAACATAACATTAAAAATAAAACAGACCTTGATGACCCAATACTGAGGATATTTATAGGTGCCTACAAAGAAGATCCAAATAAGGGTGTTATATCTACATTTTATAAAGCCTTTAGGATTAAAAAAATCCCACTCTACTGAATACAATAAAGAAAAATGGGGAAAAGAAGGTAATTTTCTCATATCAAATGATGAGTGGTTTGATGTATGTAAACTCCCATGGAAATGTACCAAATCTCACATATGGCTGGAGTTCGGGTGGAAGTGCCTCATCAGATTTTTTTATAACACCAAAACAAAGCACATATTGAGGGTGGGGGGGGTGTTATGGAAAAGATTACTTTCTCCCTTTGTCTTCAGAAAAATGTGTTTATTAAATTCTGGACCATGTAGGTCGAATATGTAAGGCCATTGCGACCAGATTTTGTGGAGGTATTGAACAAATGACTTTTTAAGGTAACCTTATCTGTTTGCCTACTGGTTTGTTTGTGTATGAGCCCTTAAGTACATACTCTGTACACAGCCAGAGAGCCTACATATTTTTTATTTTTTTGTTCTCTACCCTTGCATACCTTTTCCGTAGGGAAATGCATTAGGAACTAACTTACTTTCTCCCACAGTCACTACCACAGACTAAGAATCCTCAAGTACCAATCTTCAGTATGGACTATTTTGTACACACTTTGCCTCCCCCAAGTGTTGTGTTTTTGTTTGTTTTTTTGTTTTGTTTTTTTGTTTTTTGTTCTAAATGAAAAACTGGATGGCAGAAGGATAATACAAATACTTTTGTTTTGAAAACATGTGCTAATGTATATGCTGCTACACCAAAATAAAGAATTAAAAAAAAGAGGCAGCATAAACACTAGTTAAAATATAATCTAAACAATTATTTTTATATCATATTACATATCATGTTTATATCATACAGCATACAATTTAAATACCTGCTTTAGCCGAAACAGCATTTAAATGTAACTAAAACTTGATTATTAGGACATATTTCAATACTCTGAATCCTAGCTGGCAAGTCTGGAAACAGTCCCACTATTAGTTTCATGTCAACTAATGAAAACTAAATGACTTACTCATCCGAAATTGTATCCTCGGTTGGATCAAGTCTCTCTTCAAAATACAAACGTTCAAGTCAATTTTATTTGTATAGCGCCTTTCACAACATGCATCGTTTCAAAGCAGCTTTACAGAAGATCAGGCATTAACAGACGATACAACTGTAATGTCTATAATGTCGATGAATCATCATTGTGTAATTAGATAAAATACAATTGTTAATCATGTTTAAAAATAAGTAATTAAATAATAATTGTATTAATAACCTGGAGTCCCGCTCTAATTTTGAGGAAAATTTGAACTCTTCGTCACTACCCAGGATTTTTCTAACTTGTGTATCGTGCTGTCTTTCAAACGCACATACAAGTGAACGGACGTTGTTTTTAAGGCACAGTCAGGGGCGTTTACCATTTGATTTGATCGTCTCCGCACATTAGCGTATGAATGACATGCTCTGCTGGTGGGTGGGATCACATTAGAGATAATTAGCTGAGCCAGTAGAAACTGTACATCGCTTTCTTTCATACAGATTACATTGCAGGAGAATATTTGTTTTAAATTTGAATTGTTTTATTTAAAAGTAGACTTTTTTAGACATATGTTTAATGTTTGTGTTATAAGTATTTGCAGAGTTTCAGTTAATTTTTGCGACGCGTTTCAGAATTATGCTTGTGAACACAGACTGCTTACAGCTCACCCTTTTTATTTTAGTTTGTTGTTATTGTGAGTGTACACAAATAAAAGTAGACCCTTTATAGTCTCTAATGATGTCTTACACTTATCTGTATGCCCCAAAATGACTGAGAATGTTATGTTGTTTCCGCTGTAATGACGAAAAAATCCAGCAGGTCGCGTTGGCATCGACCCCAGAGGGTTAAGTTCAATCGACAGCATTTGTAGCATAATGTTGATTACTACATAAATAATTTTGACTCGTCCCTCCTATAAAATGTATATTTAAAAAAAGGTTACAGTGATGCACTTACAATGGAAGTGAATGGGGCCTATTTTTGGAAGGTTTTAAAGCAGAAATGTGAAGATTATAATTTTATAAAAGCACTTTACAACTCAAATAACAGATTTAACAGAATAATAAAAGTTGTTAAAATCGTCATTATATTCATGCGACCCCTTAGCCTCATCCAAGGACTCACTATTTTGGATTTGTTATACGCAATGCATAATTTTTATTAATTTAATCCCATTGCATACTGTTCAGGAAACTCTGAGTCATTTAAGGATTAAACTTCTGACGCACAGTCACGTGACCTAACACCATGGTGTCGATTTCCGTGAACTGCTTCTATAGGAGCAGCTCCAACAAAAGTGCCTCTGGTAAGAAATCTCTTCATAATTCTTCACGGAAAACTGTTTAGTTGTAAAGATTAGCGTCTCTAGTTTCGTTTTAAATGCTGCTTTAAATTATTCATTCAAATTTCATGATTAGGCGCACTGATAAACATGAAGTAATCGGTTGAGTGCTGTGGAGAGGTTTTCTGACATTTTATTTTTTGGTATATTTTGTTATTTTGAATATCTGTGTGCCATTTCTCCATTTTAATCTAAATTTTGTCATATTTTTGTTTAAGACTCTACAGTAAGGTGTTATTCATTAACATTAGTAAATGCATTCCTTTATATTTATTCTGCATTTTCACATTGAAAATAAATGTCTTCATCCGAAAGCTGGAAAATGTTGCTTTCAGAGTCTTTATATGGAGTTAGGATGAAAATAAGGTGCATTTCAAACTGTTCTGAGACCAGTGCAGACAGACCGCACATTGGAGGCTAAGTCATTCACTAAATAGGGAGCAAGGCTGCATACTATTGCTTTCCTATGCTGCCAAGTACATTCACTCCTAAAATCTGACCAAAAATTCAGTTTCAGGCTGCAGATGATATTTGGACCACTCAACATGATTGGTAGTGGTTTGATGATCCTGGCCATTCATTTTAATCAGAATTATGTATTCATCTTTCTAGAAAATCAGCTGTAATTTCTATGTCTCAGAAACATGAATAACCAACACTCCTGGACACAAACTATTTGATGAAAAAAATCTGACTTTATATAGCTTGGTATTTCCTAAAATTTCACAACTTAGTCCTGCTGTCCACATATGAGGGCATAACTTTTTAGGACAACTATTTGCTCTAGAAAAAAAAGAAAATTTAGCTTGTTAATTAGGTGCTAATTGTTACAAATCAAAAAATTGTATGGAAAATACACACAGATGCCTCACAATGGTCATTTTAGAGTTTACAGCATTGTGTTATGGTGCTGAAGTTGTAAAATTGGATATAACTAAACAAAAGTGATTTTATCACACTATAATCATAGTAACATGCCTATTGTTTACGTCTCTTGGCAAAAATTAATTTTCAACTTGTCTGTCCTTTTATTTTTTATTTATATATATATATATATATATATATATATATATATATATATATATATATATATATATATAAGAAAAGGACAGACAAGTTGAACATTTATTTTTGTGGAATTCAACATTTATTTAAAAAATGCTTTTGTTTGAACTTAACTTGAATTGAACCTGGAATATTCATTTAAACTATTGAAGGAGTTCCCAATTATGCTTGACAACTTGTTGGCTGCTTTTACTACTTTGTCTGGTGTGCCAATTACAAAATATTTTAAAGAAATTGACACCTAAGCAACAATTTAAAGTCTAATTTAAGCATAAGCCTAATATCTAAGGGGTTTAAAGATCTCAAGAAACATAACTTCTGGTATGCCAAATTTTTTTACTGGTATTGTGAAGAAAAACAAATGACACAAGATCTAAAGTAGTGACACAATATTGGCCGAAAAAAATATATATTTTATGAATGGAATGCACTAGTGATAAACACAAAGAAATCAGGAGTGAGCAGTTTATCCTGTACAACTATGCTAATCTACAGTGCCACATCAAAAGACTTATGAAGTTTGAATCGAATGTGATAACTTTAAAGAGTGGGTACTGTGAAATTAGTCTTTGCTGGCTGTATACACTTGCCTACTATTTCAGCCGTCCTGGTTCCAGATGTATTTTTCCCATTCATTTCTTCAATAGGGATTTAAAAAGAGTTCTAAGCCATGAACCAAACCAAACAGCTCTGAAGTCAATCAAAATATTACAAACTTACAAGCAAAACATTATTTGAAAATCGGACAAAGAAACAAGTCTGTGTTCTGCCTTTCATGAAGGAATTAACTTTTAAGCCCCATAAAGCATTGTGAATGAAATTTAAATGGTGGAAATATATATTTAAAATATAGTGCAAAATATTCAGATATGCTGTTCATGGTGCGTCATGGGAGTAGCCGGTCTCTGCAGAGCTTTTTTGGCTGCTTTTTTGGCCGTGGTTCTCTGATTGGTGGATTGGTTACCATCATGACTTCATGAATCTTGTATAATGTATTGTGAAGTGAAAGTAAATATCCATATTGATGTTGTTGGTCAGGTACGTTTTTCAGCACTGGTCATGTTGCTGGAGTTGGCCAGCAAGCTGAAGGAGAACTACATGGTCCTGCTGCCAGAAACCATCCCATTCCTGGCTGAACTCATGGAGGGTAAGAACTTAAACTAATGTAACCTTTACAGCAGTGTAATCTAATGTTCTGTCATGTTAGTCTGTATCTATTGCTGCATTGAGCTTTGTTACATTTTAATAACACTGTAAATTCTTTCATTTGCTGTTTAATTTTTGAGTACTATTCATTTCTTTGGGTAAAAAGTTTTTATCAGAAACACTACAGAATTTATTTTTAAGTGCTGTTGTATTCATACTGTCTCTGTTTTCCAGATGAGTGTGAAGAAGTTGAACAACAGGTGCAGAAGGTAATTCAAGAGATGGAGACTGTCCTCGGTGAACCACTGCAGAGCTACTTTTAATCCCACCTGAGATCAACATAACTGATCTCTGACCATCAGAGATGCTACCGATTACCCATTTCAGTGTGTAATCACATATTAACTCATTAACTGTTTTTGCTGGAACATACGTCATTCTGCAGTTCCAGTGGCATGCCTTATCACTGCTTGACCTCTGGGTTACTATCCTACTGATTTGCCTTATGATATCACAACATTAAATACCACAGATTTGAGCAAAATCCAGATGACACGGGCTTTGACTCGAAGATCATATAAAAATGGCATGTATGACATTTAAATGTCTTTAGAGTTTTTAGAAAGTAACAATTTTATGACAATGAATGACATTTTGTAATCCATACTGATGTATTTCTCTGGAAATCTATGAATATCAATAAAAAAATTAATCTGGAAAATGTGTTTGATTAAAGACAAAAAAAGGGGTTTCAAATCAACATGAAATTAATATTGTCCTTATTTGCTTGCCTTTAATGTTCCTGGTCTTATTGTGAAAAATGTATCTGTGTAATTGTCATAATATTATTACATCCAAATGTAATAATTTTAATTTTTTCAGCTGATGTCAGCAAGTCTCTTTATTTCTCAACTCCAGTACATGTTTTTTTTCTCTCATTAAATATTCTGTTTTAATGTGAAATAATCCAAATACGTAAGTAAAATCAGTTGTGAACACGATTTTCTGTTGATTTGTTAGAAGAAAAAACTTTTATTTTACACTGCTTGCCTAAACAATGCACACATTCGCAAACCAAAACGAGCGATGAGCACATTTGTGTTACGAGTACAAGATAGAACTGTGGAACGTGCAAAGAACCGCTCTAGTCCGCTTACTACAAGGCTGATCCAACTATTTTGCAGCTTCTTACGCTAGGTAAAAAAACCCGACACTTCCGCGTTCACGCTCTACTTAAAGGGGCCGTGCCGCTTTTCCACCCGTTTTAAACAAATAAAAACGCTTTTTTTATCTCATGTAATATGATGCAGTGAGATCCAGCAGATGGAAAATTACTTCAATAAATCAGATGATTTGTAGAAGTAATAACAAGGACTAACTATCTTTTAAAAAAAATAATACATTTATAAAATCAATTTGAAATAAATGCATTACAGAAAAATAAATGTTTGACTATAAAATGTTTAGATATATCTTAAGGATATATCCAAGGACTAAGTCCTGGAATAAACCTAATAATACAAAGTCTTTGTACTTTTAACTTTTTTCCATTTACTTAGTTCATTAGAGTCAAGATGAGGACTTAAATTCGGAGATCAGAAGCTAAGAGCTATAGGGTTCAGATGTTAGTCTGAAGACCAAAAATTAAGTTCATGTCTTTACACTTTCTTGAGGCTGTGCCAAGAATGAATTTCTTTTTTGGTACAGCGGGGTCTGCACAATTGATGCAATTGTAACTCAAGGTGTCGGGGTCGTATTGTTATGACCTATTGAAGTGCGAAGGCTGTGGTAAAGTGGAAGGAATATTGTAAAGGGAATAATGGAAAGGAGGAGGTGAGAACCGGCTTGACGATATAAATAATACTTTTAATAATAAACTTAAAGACACAAACATAAACACACGACAGTCAGCTGCCGTAAACGATCTCTCTCTCTCCTGCAACACCCTCCGCAGTCAGCCTTTATCCCTCTCGGATTCTTGATTAGCCTGATAAGGGACCAGGTGTGTAGAACCACCGTTACATTCTTCCCTTGTTCTCTCAGGCTGGGGAGCCCCTGGCATGACGTCCCTTCCCTGAGGAGGGGCGTGCCGTCTGCCGACAGGGGGGTGTTCAAAAAAAACCATTAAAGTTTAAAAGAGAGGGAAAAGGCCAACGCGGAGCAGCAGTGAGAGAGAGAGATGAAAAATAAAAAACTCGCCAGTTCTCCGATGTAGCTTGGTCCTCGACCACTCCTCCACCCTCTAACGGACGACAGCCACGCTTCCCCGGGCTGATCTGGAAACATGCATGTATAAACACAGGAGTCATGGATGGGCATGGAAGGAATACATGAATTATCAATACGTTGATAATACCATATAAGCTGATTACATGAATATGAAATATATGATTATATTCTGATTATAGTTGAGTACATAAATGTGGATACATGAATATGCTTGTATAGTATCAATAAGCAAAAGTGTAAAATATAGGAAGGTCTTAAGCCACTTGCATCACTGATAGTACATTCCATCTGTCAAACTACAAAGTAAATGGAAACGAGATGTGTTCTTTAATTTTGGAATATATGAAGCTGTGGTGTGATAGAAAATAGAATGGACTATCACAATAAAAAAAACATTTATTATAGCATTCTTTACATGTGGAACTTATAAGCGTATGAACTGTCAAATTTGTTTAAATTATTTGATAAATCAATTGTATCAATAAAATCCCAATTTGAAAAATTAGGGGCTCCTTCTCAGTCATCTCTAAGGGTAAGTTAAAACTGACACTGGCCAATGATAATCAGTCCCCTGGACAATAAGCATGCAAAGTTTCAAGCATTTTTACTCTGGTGTTCCGTTATTCACCCGTGAACATGTCATATTAACCCATAGAGATGAATGAGATTACAAAGGGCCCATTTTGGAGAAGCTCCCTCTCAGTCATCTTTAAGGGTTAAAGAGTTAATGGTGACACTGACGGATGATAAACAGTCCCCTGGACTATCCCCATTCATCTTCTATTATTTATTAACTTTACATATACAGCAGGTTTTAAAATCAGTTGATCCATAAGATTATGAATACATTTTTATTGAAATATGCTTGATCCCTCTTCTTTGTACTTCTGTGTTAATTTTGTATTGTTGCATTTTAAATGTCACTTTAATGTATTAGTGCATTCTGATGAATCTGCAAACATCATAAATGGGGATGACCCATAGTGCAGTTGCTTTAATGCTATATTGTCAAAATCTTTATGTTGGCTCTTAACAGCCTGGACATAGCAGACAGAGTAATTAAATTGACAGGTTTAAGGATAAAATGTTTTTAAAGTTCCTTGAAATGGAATTGTCTAATCCTTTATTTGAGTGTCTATTTTGACTACTGGAAAATGTCCTCGACAGCATCCCTTATTTTAATTTTCAGAGTGCTATGCAGCAGCTTAGATATGCCCATGATTTTATGGACATTTATAAAGCTTTGACATCACCTGGCCTTTCCTAATAATGATTGTGAACAAGTCATGTTAAATTTAATGTTTCATTTACAGTATTTTCTAGTTTGAGAATTTTTGTCAAAATATATATATATATATATACACTCACCTAAAGGATTATTAGGAACACCTGTTCAATTTCTCATTAATGCAATTATCTAATCAACCAATCACATGGCAGTTGCTTCAATGCATTTAGGGGTGTGGTCCTGGTCAAGACAATCTCCTGAACTCCAAACTGAATGTCAGAATGGGAAAGAAAGGTGATTTAAGCAATTTTGAGCGTGGCATGGTTGTTGGTGCCAGATGGGCCGGTCTGAGTATTTCACAATCTGCTCAGTTACTGGGATTTTCACGCACAACCATTTCTAGGGTTTACAAAGAATGGTGTGAAAAGGGAAAAACATCCAGTATGCGGCAGTCCTGTGGGCGAAAATGCCTTGTTGATGCTAGAGGTCAGAGGAGAATGGGCCGACTGATTCAAGCTGATAGAAGAGCAACTTTGACTGAAATAACCACTCGTTACAACTGAGGTATGCAGCAAAGCATTTGTGAAGCCACAACATGCACAACCTTGAGGCGGATGGGCTACAACAGCAGAAGACCCCACCGGGTACCACTCATCTCCACTACAAATAGGAAAAAGAGGCTACAATTTGCAAGAGCTCACCAAAATTGGACAGTTGAAGACTGGAAAAATGTTGCCTGGTCTGATGAGTCTCGATTTCTGTTGAGACATTCAGATGGTAGAGTCAGAATTTGGCGTAAACAGTATGAGAACATGGATCCATCATGCCTTGTTACCACTGTGCAGGCTGGTGGTGGTGGTGTAATGGTGTGGGGGATGTTTTCTTGGCACACTTTAGGCCCCTTAGTGCCAATTGGGCATCGTTTAAATGCCACGGCCTACCTGAGCATTGTTTCTGACCATGTCCATCCCTTTATGGCCACCATGTACCCATCCTCTGATGGCTACTTCCAGCAGGATAATGCACCATGTCACAAAGCTCGAATCATTTCAAATTGGTTTCTTGAACATGACAATGAGTTCACTGTACTAAAATGGCCCCCACAGTCATCAGATCTCAACCCAATAGAGCATCTTTGGGATGTGGTGGAATGGGAGCTTCGTGCCCTGGATGTGCATCCCACAAATCTCCATCAACTGCAAGATGCTATCCTATCAATATGTGCCAACATTTCTAAAGAATGTTTTCAGCACCTTGTTGAATCAATGCCACGTAGAATTAAGGCAGTTCTGAAGGCGAAAGGGGGTCAAACACAGTATAAGTATGGTGTTCCTAATAATCCTTTAGGTGAGTGTATATACAGTGAGGAAAATAAGTATTTGAACACCCTGCTATTTTGCAAGTTCTCCCACTTAGAAATCATGGAGGGATCTGAAATTGTCATCGTAGGTGCATGTCCACTGTGAGAGACATAATCTAAAAAAAAAAATCCAGAAATCACAATGTATGATTTTTTAACTATTTATTTGTATGATACAGCTGCAAATAAGTATTTGAACACCTGAGAAAATCAATGTTAATATTTGGTACAGTAGCCTTTGTTTGCAATTACAGAGGTCAAACGTTTCCTGTAGTTTTTCACCAGGTTTGCACACACTGCAGGAGGGATTTTGGCCCACTCCTCCACACAGATTTTCTCTAGATCAGTCAGGTTTCTGGGCTGTCGCTGAGAAACACTGAGTTTGAGCTCCCTCCAAAGATTCTCTATTGGGTTTAGGTCTGGAGACTGGCTAGGCCATGCCAGAACCTTGATATGCTTCTTACAGAGCCACTCCTTGGTTATCCTGGCTGTGTGCTTCGGGTCATTGTCATGTTGGAAGACCCAGCCTCGACCCATCTTCAATGCTCTAACTGAGGGAAGGAGGTTGTTCCCCAAAATCTCGCAATACATGGCCCCGGTCATCCTCTCCTTAATACAGTGCAGTCGCCCTGTCCCATGTGCAGAAAAACACCCCCAAAGCATGATGCTACCACCCCCTTGCTTCACAGTAGGGATGGTGTTCTTGAGATGGTACTCATCATTCTTCTTCCTCCAAACACGGTTAGTGGAATTATGACCAAAAAGTTCTATTTTGGTCTCATCTGACCACATGACTTTCTCCCATGACTCCTCTGGATCATCCAAATGGTCATTGGCAAACTTAAGACGGGCCTTGACATGTGCTGGTTTAAGCAGGGGAACCTTCCGTGCCATGCATGATTTCAAACCATGACGTCTTAGTGTATTACCAACAGTAACCTTGGAAACGGTGGTCCCAGCTCTTTTCAGGTCATTGACCAGCTCCTCCCGTGTAGTTCTGGGCTGATTTCTCACCTTTCTTAGGATCATTGAGACCCCACGAGGTGAGATCTTGCATGGAGCCCCAGTCCGAGGGAGATTGACAGTCATGTTTAGCTTCTTCCATTTTCTAATGATTGCTCCAACAGTGGACCTTTTTTCACCAAGCTGCTTGGCAATTTCCCCGTAGCCCTTTCCAGCCTCGTGGAGGTGTACAATTTTGTCTCTAGTGTCTTTGGACAGCTCTTTGGTCTTGGCCATGTTAGTAGTTGGATTCTTACTGATTGTATGGGGTGGACAGGTGTCTTTATGAAGCTAACGACCTCAAACAGGTGCATCTAATTTAGGATAATAAATGGAGTGGAGGTGGACATTTTAAAGGCAGACTAACAGGTCTTTGAGGGTCAGAATTCTAGCTGATAGACAGGTGTTCAAATACTTATTTGCAGCTGTATCATACAAATAAATAGTTAAAAAATCATATATTGTGATTTCTGGATTTTTTTTTTTTAGATTATGTCTCTCACAGTGGACATGCACCTACGATGACAATTTCAGACCCCTCCATGATTTCCAAGTGGGAGAACTTGCAAAATAGCAGGGTGTTCAAATACTTATTTTCCTCACTGTATATATATATATATATATATAAATTAATTGATAAATGGATAATATAATTAATTTAAAACAAATTTGCGTTATCACTTTAAAAAAATAATTAATTGGACAAACTATTTAATTGAGGGTGTTCTGACCTCTCTGTAGTAAATTAAGAGTTTGTTTTTTTTATCATAATTGTGTTTGCAACAGTGCCCCCTTTTGGCAAACCAGCAGCAGTAACTTTAGTTTAAGTTTCACTTCCTGTAGTAAATTTCCATCAACAGTTAATTGAGTGTGCTGCAGAGCAGAGTGCCAGTGCTGTTTTTTCCTGCAGTATTTTTTCTCTTTACATTGTTGCCTTGGATACTATTTGTCCGTAAGTACTGTGCATATTACTAAAAAATGTTAAAAGTAATTGTACTTGTCATAACTTTGGTTTATTTGGAGTTTTCTCATGTCAAATGACTAAATTTATAGTTAGCATGGCTATTAATTATGACTCAGCATTTCTGTTGTTATAAGTTGTGTACTTTAGATATCTGTATTCGTTTGATCTAATTTCTGTTTGTCTTTTGCTCTTTGTTACAGTTTTACAGTATAATAAGAAAAGTAAAGTTTCTTCGTGGAACCCAAGAAAAGTTATGCCTTGTGTTTGTTTTGGAGCACTTTACACTGTTAACTGTCGAGCATTGAAGAAGCAACTCATTGCAAGGACAGTAAAGAGGGCAGGATTTCCATCCAATAAATATGTATAGTCCCAATTTACAGATTCATGCAATGATATGTAATTAGTCATTTTGCAGGTTTATTCTAAAGTGTGAAATTGAGTGACAAATTCTTATATGTGCATACTTCAGTCATCATTGTGGCACTTTGGAGAAATATGCAATTATTCCACTTCAGAGACCAATAGAAAGTTTTATTTAAAAAAAAAAAAAATTGAAAAAAATATTGGCCAATTCTTATAAGGGACATCCCAAACTACATGTGCAGTTGATGTGGACAGCAAGAAGGCAAAAACATTCAACAAACTTTTCATCCACAACAGAGGATAAAATGTCAAGTTGATGTGATCAATTTTCTGTGGTCTTGGATAAACACGTCTTTTGCCATCAGATAAGGCTAGAAACAACAGCCCTGCAGAGATGTTGCCATCTCCCTGTAAACAGTTGACCATTAGTCACCTTTTGATTACCATTCCTAAAACCTATGTGTTAAAGACTATACAGGATGTCTCATGACCATCAAACCAGTTTTGTTGATTAGCCTGGCCATTTGGCAACTGAAACGTCTTGGGTTACTTAACTGTAACCCCTGATAAAAAAAACAAGATGCTGCGCTGATTTAGAGCTTTGGGAACGTCTTTAGGAGTGACCAGCTGTGAATATGTGTGCAGCATATCAATGAAATTGACAAAATTTATAGCCTCCGTCGGTGACATCATCAGGATGCACCGGTAAAGGGGCTATAAATAGATGCGCCACAGGTGCATTGTCAGATATTTTGTCTGAAGAGCAGTCCTGGGGCATCTTCAGTGCGGCAATGAAGTGCAGCATCTCGCTCTGCTTTTATCAGGGAACAGGGGTTACAGTTAAGTAACCCAAGATGTTCCCTATCAAACAGCTACACTTTGATGCTGTGCTGATTTAGTGCTTTGGGAACGAGAATACCCATGCTGGCGCACTGTGGATGTGGTTATGGGTTGTGAGCTGTGCTCACAAGAGCGCGAGAGGTCTCAGACATGTGCTTGTGATGTAGACTCAAGGACATAAGAGCCCAGAGTAGCATGAACATCCAAAATATATAATCTTATGAATCTATGCGGAGAGGACCAGCCCGCCGCATTACAAACATGTTGCAGAGGGACACCTCTGGCCAAAGCTTTAGAGGAGGCAACCCCTCTGGTAGAGTGAGCCCTGATACCTACAGGCAAAGCTTGACCGCGCACCTCGTTGGCCAGGGCAATAGCACCCAATGTGACATGGTTTGCTTGGTGGTGGCCGCCCCTTTGTTACGGCCCCCATGACAAACAAATAGTTGCCCTGACTTATGCCACTGTCTAGTACGGTGGACATAAGTCTGAAGGGCGCGGACTGGACACCGTCTGTGAAGTCTTTCCTGCTCCGGCATTATAAACGGAGGGGATTAGAAGGCTTCGAGAGTGACTGGATGTATGGTCGAGAAAGGAACCTTAGGCAAGTAGTCAGGGTGAGGGTGCAATATTGCTTTAGCCATTCCTGGGGCAAAATTTAAGCAGGATGGCAAGACGGACAGAGCCTGTAGATCTTCAATTCTTTTTAGAGAAGTAATTGCCATAAGAAAAACCATCTTGAGAGTCAGAAGTTTATCAGAAGTTGACTCTAGAGGTTCGAATGGGGTCTGAACCAGACCCTCAAGGACTATTGCTAAGTCCCATGAAGGGATCCTGGTCCTAGCAGGAGGTTTCAAACACATGGCTCCGTGAACGAAGCGAGCGAGCAGGGGATGTCTCCCCAAAGTCATCCCTTCAATCAATGTGTGGCAAGCCGATAGAGTGGCCACATAAACCCTGAGAGTGGCGGGGCATGCGCCTGCTCTCTGATAATTTTTCCTGCAGAAAGTCCAGAACTGAAGCAATCTGACAGGTAACTGGATCTGCATTATGTGCACTGCACCATTTTTCAAAGACACCCCATTTATTGCCATAACTTCTTCTAGTAGTTGGAGCCCTAGCACTTAGAATGGTCTCGATAACTTCAGGTGAAAACCCAGTGTTCCTCAGTTGGTACCCTTCAGGGGCCAAACATGAAGGATCCACAACTCGGGCGGGGATGAAATATTGTACACTGCACCTGGGACAGAAGGTCACTCCTGTCCGGAATCGCCCAAGGAGAGCCGTCGAGGAGAGACATTATTTCCGAGAACCATACCCTGTTCGGCCAACGCGGCGCTATCAGTAAGAGGCAAGACTCTTGCTGGCGAACTCTGGCCAAGACTCCCGGGAGCTGAGAAACCAGAGGAAATGCATACAGGCGTATTCTGGGCCATGTATGTGCCATTGCGTCCAGAGCTGGGGGGCTGGGTGACTCAGAGAGAAGTAGAGGGGACATTGCGCTGTCTGTTGGGAGGCGAAGAGGTCCACTTCCGCTCTGTAAAATCTCAACCAGATTTGTTCCACTACCTCGGGGTGGAGTTTCCACTCCCCCATCTGTATTTTCTGTCTGGACAGTAAATCTGCTCCCACATTAAGGCATCCAGGGATATAAACTGCTCTGACTGACAGGAGCTTGCCCTGGGCCCAAAGGAGAATCTGCTGTGCCAGTCTGTTGAGCTGGCGTGAACGTAGACCTTCTTGATGGTTTATGTAAGAGACTACTGCTTACTACACATCAACTGCCTTGAGTTGATGGCAATATTTCTGGCTCTGAAATACTTCCTACAGTATTTGCTGTGTTTTCCACCCACACCAGGACATGGCAGCCTCTCAAATACTGTAGGAAGTATTTCAGAGCCAGAAATATCGCCATCAACTCAAGGCAGTTGATGTGTCAATCACACTGATGACCCTCCCATTCCCCTTGTGCTGGAAAACCACTTAAGACTGCACCCCAGCCTGTCAGGGATGTGTCTGTCGTTAGCAATTTACGACGGCAAGACACACCTAGAGTGGGACTCAAAGTGAGGAACCAGGAAACCCCTTATCTGCCTTAGGGGACTGGCCCTTGGAAGAAATCCCCTGGCTTTGAGCCACAACTGAAACGTCTCATGTGCAGAAGGCACAAAGGGTTTCACCGAGGACACAGATGCCATGAGACCTAATATTCGTTGATACTGATGAACAGTGCAACCTTGACCTAGCCTGACTTTGCTCAGGGTGTTCTGAATGGACACGATTCAAGCGGGAGACTATTGTCCCCGCATCATGATCGAATTCCATACAACCCCCAGATAGGTAATTTCCTGAGTAGGAGAGAGAATGCTCTTTTTGACATTGAGTCTCAGACCCAGAGAAACCAGATGAGCTAAGACAAATATCCCTGTGCTGTAATGCTAGTTCTTGTGACTGTGCTAGTATAAGCCAGTCATCAATATAATTCAGAATGCGGATGCCCCGGAGTCGCAAATGAGCCAGTGCTGCATCCATGCACTTCTTGAATGTGCAGGGTGATAGGGCTAGGCTGAATGGAAGAACCTGATATTGGAAAGCTTCGCACCCAAAAGCGAACCTCAGGAACTTCCTCTGTTGTGGCAGAATTTCTATATGGAAATATAGACGAAATCAAGATGACCGTCTTGACAGTTAGCATCTTGAACTTGAACGCCTTGACTGAGCGATTAAAGCCTTGAAGGTCTAAAATCGGACACAACCTTTGTTCTTTCCACAGTAGACATGCTTGTTCCGGTTTCACGGTAGTGGAGACCACGGTGTTGAAACGCGGAGGACGGCGACCGAATTGAATTCTGTAGCGTTTTTTCTACTGTTCTTAAAACCACATAGAAACACCTAGCAGTAGCTTTCACGCTGCCAGGTTCTCTGATATGGGAATCAATTTTGACACTTCCTGTTGAGGGTATGTCGAGTATTCCGCATCCTGGACTAAGGCAAGAAGCAACGGAACACCCAAAATTTAGCTGAAAACCTCTAAATCCCAAAACACCAGAGGTGGCCGGAATGGAAAGGTTTCGTGGGGGTATCGGGAAGGTACAGGTGAATGCTTCACGCACCCCGACTCGAGGGGGGCTACCCTCACGAGGCTGGATGCAAAACCGTTAGGGTTTTCTCTTTTTAGAAATAACTGCCCTGAGGTCTTGCTTTGGGGGCTGCTGAGGGTGACGAACCGGTCCGCAGTCTCTACGAGGGGGAGCACGATTCGTCACGCTTTGTTTTTGAGTCTCCCATCTAGAAGGACCGGGTAGGGGCTGGGTGGCTGACGGCCCCTCCCTCTGAGTGTGGCGAGGAAGGAATTGCTGAATACCCCCGTGCCTCAGCACCCACGATAGTCAAATATGTCGAAGTCGAGGGCATGAAGACACAGGAAGTATAAGGTTTCCTCCATGAATGAGAGAGCTTGTCATGGAGGTCATCAAAGAAGGGAAGGGACTGATGAGGCGTTCCCTTCCCTTGGCCACCAGACAGAAATCTGACCTCCAGTTTTGAGCGCTTGGTGGTCTCTTGTTCGCGTGGCCAGTCTAAATGAAGTCTGGCCACTGCACGAGTAACCACCTCGAATTATTCCTCCGTTGCTTTATCATCATGCGCGGAATGCTCAGAGGTGGGTAGGTCAAGTCCGCAGACTCAAGAGATTCATGGTCCCCCTCATGAACCGAAGAGGTAACAGAGCACGCTTCAGGATCACGGGAGGAACCAGCTGGATCTGGGGAGAGAGCAAGTGATACGGACGGACCTGTCTCTCACTCCTCAGCCAGATCCATACAAGAGCCCCATGATGTAAGAGTGGGTGCTGTCTCTCAGAAGTAAGCAAGATGAGTGCAAAGCATTTTGACTGAGAACAGATCGCAATGCTCGCACACACAAGAGCAGCATGCTCTTCCCCCAAACATAAAAAAACAAAACTGGTGTGTGTCCGTTTCAGCCATAGAGCGTAAACGTGGGAACACACACCGCTTGCTTTGTTTATGTCATTCTTTATCTTATTTTAATTTAAAGAGAAAAGAGAAAGGTTACTGCGCACTGCTTAACAATTCTAACTCCTAACAGAGGAAAGTAGAAAGTTCTGACAGTCAAGAAGTACAAAACACACAGAATGATCTGAAGACAAAAGATCTGACGATGCACCTGTGGCACATCTATTTATAGCCCATTTACCGGTGCATCCTGATAATTTCACTGGCGGAGGCTATAAATTTTGTCAATTTCATTGACGTGTTGCACACATATTCACAGCTGGTCACCCCTAAAGACATTCCCAAAGAGCTAAATCAGCGCAGCATCAAAGTGTAGCTTTTTGATAGCGAACAAAGACATTCCCGAAGGAAAGACAAGTCTCTGCATAAAGAACCTTAAACTGTAAATGGACACAAACTACATCAAATCTTCTCCATGTCCATTTGGAGAATGGTATATGCTTAGTAACATATATTTGTTCACTCAAACTAAGATTTGACTGTCAATGTTCAGCAAAATGCCAAGAGTATTTTGGAAGTGTTTGGAAACTTAGAAATGCATAGGAAAACCTTTAAAAACACTTTTCTAAATGTGAACTTTAGACTATGCAAACAAGTTCCACACTAGGATGTGGGTGGGGTGGTGGTGTTTGGGGCAAATTGTGTGTCATCTCTGACATCAACAACTAAATGATAGGAGTCAAATTTGAATCTCCTCCTTACCAGGAAGGTATAAATGTATCCTTCCAGCAGCCACACCCTGGTCTGAGTCTCAGGCCTGCATGTTGTAAGACACAACAGAATACCAAGTTCTGAGTCTCCAGCCCAGATGGAAGGAGACACAATGTAATAACACTGCAAACTCAGGTTCTGAGTCTCCCTGCCACAGAGAAGAGGGAGACTGTGACAGAATAACCTTCACCATCTCCCATCCAAAGAGACACAACAGAAACGGATAAGCTCCTGCGAGCAAACGTCTCTTCAAGTTTCCTTCATCTGCGTGTTCCAGATCGCAAGGCCCCTTTCAGTGTTCCAAGAGATCAGGATTTCCCAGCTCTTCGTTTTTAAGGCTGTTGGAATGGAATCCAGCTCCATCCCCACTGTAGCGTGGACCAGCACAGCCACCAGTGGAAGACGTTGCATCGCCTGGCTCATCGCTCAATGAAGCAGAATGTAAATATTCTCCAAATCTCTTTCGTGTTATTAGTGTATGATTATCTAATGTTCTTTAGATGTTGTAACTGATATTCATTGTTTAACAAATAATCTCTTGTTATTTGTTTAATTAGGAATATGGTTTTCACCTTATGTGGCAGGGTGGAGGCGGCGAGAACCGGCTTGTCAATATAAATAATATTTTAATTATAAACTTAAACACACACACACACACACACACACACACACACACACACACACACACACACACACACACACGACGGACATGTCCGTAAATGATCTCTCTCGTCTCACCACCGCCTGCCATCGGCCTTTATCCCTCTTGGAGGCTTAATTAGCCGGATAAGGGACCGGGTGTGTATAATCACAACCCGGCCCGCCCTCCGCCCTGCCACACCTTATTAACAGAGAGCAGCAGTTTATCCTCATTAAGATAATTGCCATACTCTACCATAACAACATCCTTTCTATTCCTAGTATTCTTTACAATATTAGTACCGTTTGTTAATTTGTTAGTTACTCTTGTCTCTTTTGTAAATAAAATAAATTTTATTACAAATGTGACTTCCTTGTGTTGATAATATAGTAAAAGACTCTACAAGTATCTAAATCTTACAAATCCTTGTTGACCACCTCCCTCCAATTTACATAATTTTAATTTATTGAATGGTCTGATCAGATCATTCATAATTTGTTAAGGTGAAGTCCTTAGCTGGTGGCTTGGAAATGTGAGGAGGGGCCATCTGACATTCATATTCACAAACACACTTTAAGTGACTTGTGCCTAATGTGATTTTTGCTACAAAGTTAATGTGATGCCCTTTACTGTGGCCTTTTGGAGAATGTGTGATTATTCCAATTTAAAAACCTACTGAAAAAAATGTCTAATAAGTAGTAAAAAATAAATGAATCATTACTAGGCTATAAGGAACCTGTTCAAAGAATGACAGATGCGTTGGGCAGCTCCCTTGTTTTTCTGCAGAGCTTTATTGCACCCCTAAACTCTTGACCTCTGATCTGTTTTAAGGATCCCCTAAACTGTTTCCAAGCTTCCCAAACTGTGTTGAAATCCCCTAAGAAAATAAAACCTTTCGAACAGCCAATCAGTGGACCAAAAAGAACTTTATCACACTTAAGGTCACCCCTCAGTTCATAGCATTTAAAACCTTCAGTAACTTTCCAAGACAGACCAGTTAGTCTCAGAAACTGGTGTGGAAGGCGTGTTTTGATATTTGCGTGCTGAACTATATTTATTAAAATTTTCCTAAAATTCAAACCCTTCATGAGATTTCTAAATGTCACTAGAAATCTAGAGAATTAACCACCAAACCACCACCATGACCTACATCCACCATCATACTTACACATACTCACACCTAATGAGTATTTTCTAAAAAGTATACAAAATAAAAGACCAATTATAATTATTATAATGAATCTATATTATCTAATTAAACCTATAATCTATGTAGTTCATAGTTTTTGCCCCAGCACACTCCATTGTCCTCTCGCTCAGGGATATGCTTGCAAGGGAAGAGACTCTTGACACAAAATTGATATCAAAGCATCTTCAAAGGTTTATTGACAATCAAACTTATTTATACCAGTGCATCAAGGATAACAGACATCTCCATTTGTGTGCCAATCTAATCAGCGCTCTTAGAATACCAGTGCTATCAGATCACCAGTTTAAACCAGTTAGTACTAAAGGACGAGCTTAAGAAATCCTTAAGCTTCAGATAAGGAGAGCAGAAGGAGGGGGGTGTATGCTACTTCCAAAAATAACACAGTGCAAGTGGCGCAGCTGTAAATCCATTTGGGGATCCAAAAATGCTGAACCAAATTTTCAAAGTATCTCAACACACTACTCTCATATAGGTCACCGAGTGTAGTAACCCCCCTCACAATCCACTCTGACCAGCAGAAAGGGGGCTTATTAATATATAATTTGGGGGAGTTGCTTATAGTTATTACTATTTGTGTCATAAACCGGTGAGATTCGATACATCCTCATTCTTAACTGTTCTATGAAGACAATATGTGAAAGAATTCAAAATCTTCGGGCTCTAGAGACATTAAAAGATACTTACATGCTCAAGCTGATACCACAAACAGGGACACAGACCAGGGACTCAGATTTGACAGTGTGGAGGGAGAAATTCAACTGTCCAGCATGCTGGCAAAGGTCATGGCGTACTTGGAGGATCTTGCTATAATACGTTGATCGATCACTTCCATGCAGGTTGATTATAGAATCAGGGATGTCGAGAAATGAGTCATCGGAGAGGGAATTAGCTACTAACACATTAGCAAACAAGGCAGATTTGCGTCTGGGAAAAGCTGGAAGACTTTGAGATTCGTAATCGGCAAAACAACGTCTGAATTGTTGGAATTCCTGAGAACGACGAATGATATGATATGGTGAAATTCCTAGATGAGCTCTTCCCGAGTCTGCTCGAGATAACAGGCCATAAGTTGGAATAAATGGGGATGTAAATTCTCTACATTCATCCTTAGTATACAGATACTAAGGATGAATGTAGAGAATTTACATCCCCACAGCAAGCACTGTCCTTCATAAAAACATTGGAGTGAGTAAACCATTTGGTGATTTTCATGTTGCTGCTTAGTGAACCGACTCACTTTTTTTGGTTTCTTTTTGTGCTGGTTCCTCTTAGCGGCTGGAGTTGGTTTTGTGTAATATAATTTTTTCGGGACAGCTTGTGGATAAATCTGCATGTTTTTGGTGCTTATGCCTTCTGTTGCCTGGAGTTTGTTTTGTGAAATATCTCTTGCAGGACATTGTATCAGATGAATGGGCTGGCTTACTGAACAGTCGTTTGACTGCCATGCCAGAAGAACTGAACAGCCCCTTTTTTTTTTTTGTGCTGGTTCTGATAGAAGCTAGAGCTTGTTCTGTAGAGTAACACACCTTCTGTGGAGAGACAGTTTTGTGGATGAATCTACATGCTTTTATGTGTATTTATTTGTGTTTGTTTTATAGATTGTTTTTTGTTGTGTAATTCTGTCTCACAAAATGTGTATAGAAGCACCGGACTTGAGCAATGCGATGGTAAAGTTGTCACGGAGACTTTAGAGGGATGGACACCAGTTGGTGCTGTCGTGTGCGGGGTTAATACACACGTTTTTCTTTTTTATGTTTGTTTGGTTTGTGGGGGAAGTTTGGGGTTTGATTGTTACACTAATGTTGGAATGTGGTCTTTATAAACTTCTCTAATAGGTCAAATGTCAAATGTTAATATCTCTCTCCACATGGAATGTGAATGGGCTTGGGCACCCCATAAATAGAAGGAAGGTTATTTCTTCCTTAAGAAATATGATATATAGTTTTTTTCAAGAAATGCAGCTTTCCCCGCAGGAAGCTGAAACATTTTGGAAGATATGTGGTGGGCATGTTTTCTTTAGTGCTGGCTCAAGTAAGAGCAGGGGAATCATTGATAAGTAAACATCTACAATTCAAATGTCTCAAACAGATTAAAGAAAAATTAATAAGTCATTATTGTTTTAGCAAAAATTCAGGAGCTGAGGTTGATTTTGGCTAATATTTATGCACCTAACGCTGATGATCAGGGCTTTTTTATAGATCTTGAAGGGATGTTGCAAGCCGCTGGCACCCGTCATGATATAATATTGGGAGGAGACTTTAATATTTTGATGGACTCATTAATTTATCATAGTGAAGAAAAGTGTGCAAGCCCACTAGAACAACATTGACACTTCACAGGATGTGTACAAATTTTGGCCTGTAAGATATTTGGAGACTTTTGAACCCATTTCAAATTAAAATCAAATCAAATCAAATCACTTTATTGTCACACTACTGTGTACACGAGTGCAACAGTAGGTGAAAGTCTTGTGTGCAGTTCCGAGTAACATTGCAGTCATGACAGTAACGAGACATATACCAATTACAATAAACAACATATTTACACAACACAATTTACATAACAAATGTACACAAAATTACACAACAATTTACATATAAAATGTACACATAATTACACAACATAGTACTGATATACAATGTACAGTAAACAATACACACAATATAGAATACACATACACTAGATAGGGTATATAAAAATATATATACACTAATTGAATTGGGGAGAATATATTGACAGTCCAGTGTGTGATACAAGATGTAGATTAATAAAGTGCAGTGCTGATTGTTGATCGTGAGAGATCATGTGTTCAAAAGTCTTATTGCTTGGGGGAAGAAGCTGTCATGTAGTCGGCTGGTGCGGATCCTGATGCTGCGATACCGCCTGCCTGATGGAAGCAGTGAGAGCAGCCCATGACTCGGGTGGCTGGAGTCTCTGATGATCCTCCGAGCTTTTTTCACGCACCGCCTGTTATATATGTCCTGGACGGAGGGAAGCTCACCTCCGATGATGTGTCTGGCAGTTCGTACCACCCTTTGCAGTTCTTTGCAGTTGTGGGCGGTGCTATTGCAGTACCAGGCGGTGATGCAGCCAGTCAGGATGCTCTCTACACTGCTGGTGTAGAACTGTGTGAGGATGTGGTTGTTCATTCCGAACTTCCTAAGCCGTCTCAGGAAGAAGAGGTGCTGGTCAGCCTTCTTCACAACGGCCTCAGTGTGGACGGACCATGTGAGTTCCTGAGTAATGTGGACACCGAGGAACTTGAAGCTGCTGACTCTCTCCACTGGTGCTCCATTAATGGTGATGGGGCTGTGTTCTCTCTCTTTCTTCCTGAAGTCCACCACAAGCTCCTTGGTTTTACTGACGTTGAGGGAGAGGTTGTGCTCCTAACACCAGCGTGTCAGAGTGTGCATCTCCTCTCTGTAGGCTGTTTCATCATTGTCAGTGATCAGACCTACCACCGTCGTATCGTCAGCAAACTTAATGATGGCATTGGAGCTATGTGTCGCCACACAGTCAAATCAAATCAAAATTTAAAATCAAATTTATTTATATAGCACAATTCATCCATCAAAGCAATTCAATGTGCTTTACAAAGAAAAATAATACAAAAAAAAAAATAAATAAAAACATCATAATATAAATACAAGATACAAACAGACACAAAAAAGATACCATTTTTTTTTTTAAAAAATGGGATAAAAAGACATAAGAAACTGTAAGGCTGAACAGTATAGCTAGGTTTAAGAGCTCAGTCATAAGCACGTGAAAAAATAAATGTTTTTAACTTGGATTTAAAAATCAGTCATGTGTGTAAAGGGAATACAGGAGTGGGCTGAGAACACAGCCCTGAGGGGCTCCAGTGTTGAGGGTCAGTGATGAGATGTTGCTGCCCATTCTAACCACCTGACGTCTGCCTGACAGGAAATCCAGGATCCAGCTGCACAGCGAGCTGTTTAAGCCCAGAGCCCGGAGTTTCTCATCAAATCTGGTAGGGACTATAAATTGATTTCATCAGTTGTCGTGGAATATTCACGATGTTTCTCTCTAAGTTGTAAGAAAACTCTCGGAGTCCCAAGTTCCAGATGCCAAAGTTATAGTTTATTGAACACCAACAAACTACATGAGACCGGTCAGCTGCTCGTTCTGACTTCATTATCCTAAGTTCCCAGTTATATACCTTTTTTGTTGTCATTCTGCTCCTTATCTCTAGCCAATGGGATCATTTCCCTCAATTCTTTCTCCTGCCACCAATATGTTTTATGTTGCTTGCTAATTAAATATTGGTGGAAAATCACTCACTCATCTATTTTTAAAAACGTATATCTTTCACATTCAGCTGGAAACTCCTCAATTTTTGACAAAGTCAATGTTCAAGGAAAGAATGCTTTTAAAAACGTATATCTTTCACATTCAGCTGGTAACTCCTCAATTTTTGACAAAGTCACTGTTCAAGGAAAGAATGCTTTTAACTTAGAAATATGTGTGTGAGAGAAAAACTGCCGTGTCCTTAGCACACATCCCTAGCCCTTGATTTAAACATCTGTATACGAGAAATAACAGCCATGTCCTCCTCACACATCCCTAGCCCTTGATTTAAACATCTATGTACCCTCTTACTGAGGGGGCTTCTTTTGCTCACACGCACAATGTTGTTAGATCAAATGAAAAGGAGTACAAGCTCTAAAGATATTCATTATACTTTCAGTTTGCTAGAGCAGACACCATGACTGGTCAAGAGATATACAACTAGCCTAATTAAAAGAGACACAGAAATACACCATATATCTGTTTTTAGAGAAGTACACAGAGAAACACAGAAAAACACAAAGAAATACACCATACAGTCCATAAGATTTATTCTAGAATAAATTTGTTTAGTCCCTCATTTCATCTGTTGCTGATTGCTCAATTGGAAACAGCTTAGACTCAGATCACACTCTGGTGAGTTTAGAGGTGTTGCCACATACAGAGAAAAATAAATCATATAGTTGACACTTTAATGTATCCCTTTTGCAAAATCCTGAATTTCAACAAAAGATAAAGGCTGAAATTAATGTTTATATGGAGACCAACTTAGTATCCTCTGTGGGCGTGGCGGAGGGGGCCGGATCATACAGCATGTCTCATTCATCAAATAATACAAAGCACAAGAACTCAAGGAGTTGGTAGGTAATATTAAAAGTGCCAAGGCAGAGCTGAAGCTCCGAATGTCGTATGATGACCTCAGAGAATTTACCTGATTGAAATACAGATATAATACTATTTCGTTGCGGAAGGTGGAGTTTAGGCTATTCAGGGCAAGACAGTCATATTTGAGTCAGGGGACAAAGCAGGGCTGATTTTGGCTAGATACACAAAGCAGAGAGTGTCCTTTACTACAATTCCCTCAGTGAAATCTGCTGGTGGTGAAATATTTACCTCAGCCATTGATATTAATAATGGTTTTGAAGAATTTTAAATCCACTTTTGTTAATTTATATGGAATCATTAAAGAATGGAAAGCTTCTGACAACCATGACACAAGCCTGGATCAGTCTGATTCTTAAAAAGGACAAAGATCCAAGCAAGTGTAAGAGTTACCATCCAATTTCCCTGATCCAGCTAGACATAAAAATATTGTCAAACATTTTGGCTAACTGACTTATGTTTGTACTAAATTACACTATGTAAAGTTATGACATCTCTTATACATATAGATCAGGTGGGGTTTATTCAGGGCTGCAGCTCTTCTGATAACATTAGGCGTTTCATCAATATCATGTGGTCAGTGGCAAAAGATCAGGCTCCTGTCACTGATATGGTAGAATGGGATTATCTTTTTAAGATTTTGGAAATATATGGGTTTGGGAAAACTTTTAATGGATTTATTAAGTTAATTTATAGACACCCAGTAGCTGCAGTACAAACGTAAATTCAGATTGTTTTACTCAGGATAGGGGCATCCAGCAGGATTGCCCTCTTTCCCCCTTATTGTTCTGTCTGGCCCTGGAACCATTAGCAGCTGTGATAAGAAACGAAGATGATTGTCCAGGGGTGGTGGCGGGAGGTATGACACATAAGCTTTTGCTTTATGCAGATTATATTTTATTATTTGTCTCTGACCCTACTAGATCAATACCTTTCCTCCACAGAATTATTCATTATTTTTCTAAGTTCTCAGGATACAAAGTCAGTTGGTCTAAATCCGAAGCTTTGGCTCTGACAGCATACTGCCCAGTAACGGCTATCCAGCCGGGCACAAAACAGGGCATTAAGTATTTTGGCAAATTTGTCTGAGTTAGTTTTGACACCTCAATAAAAAGTTTTTCGAGTGATGTGGACAGATGGGCATGTCTCTCTACAATCTCTCCCTGTTAATGTCACCCACTCTTATTTCAAGCAATTTGATAGCATTGTGAATTCCTTCATTTGGAATGGTAAACATCCCAGATTACACTTTAGTAAGTTACATTGGCTGATCGAGAATTGTGTGCTAGGCCTACCCAAGATTTAGTTTTATTAATATGCATTCGGTCTCAGGCATTTGGCTTATTGGTCGCTTCCACCTGAGGGAGCCCCCTCCCTGGTTTTGTATTGAACAGTCAGTTCTTACCCCTATTGCAAAGCATTTCTATCAAACTAACCAGATATTTAATTTAATTTTAATTTAAACCTTGTTATCTCGCATTTGCAATCAGTATAAACAAAAGTGTCCAGTGTGTTTAATTCAGACATTTAGTTAAATGTTGCTTCAAGCATAAGGCTGAACCCAAAATTATGTATAATTAAGTCCCCTGCTGGCCACGACTGTTCCCCGGACGGCCGGTTCTGACAAGTCCAGAGGACGCCTCTAACGGACCTCCTCCTCAGTCACTAACCCGCCCCCTGCCGGGTGCGCGAAGCAAGGTAAGTTCTTCGAGTCTTTTCTCAGCACCAGAGCCTCGGGACGCTCCTTTGCCTCCCGACGTCGCATTACCTGCTCCACCCCGCTGCGAAGCCCCGCCGGGTATGTCAAAAATGGTCGTCCCCTTAGTGCCCCTAGCACGGAGCTTGGATGCATGTATTTCACTTCCCAATCTATCACGCTGGCTGGCCAGAACCATTCGACTCGGTTCCGCAATTCAGTTTTCCAGGCCTCCGCCCCCTTCGCGGGCGTCAGCTCTACCACAGTGCACAGCGAATACGCCAAATCACTGCGTGTGGAAATCGTCTCTCACTCAAAGATGCAATAGAGTCTGTCCCTCCAACCGAAATGAAGAAGGGTTTCTATAGCCCTTACTTCATTGTACCCAAGAAAGGCTGTGGCTTACGACCGATCTTGGACTGGCGAGTTTTCAACCGGGCTCTGCTCAAACTCCTGTTCAAAATGCTCACACAAAAACACATCTTAACTTGCGTCCGGCATCTAGTTTGGTTCGCAGCAGTAGACCTGAAGGACGTGTACTTTCACGTCTCAATTCTGCCTCGACACCGACCCTTTCTATGGTTAGCGTTCGACACCCAGGCGTATCAGTACAAAGTCCTCCCCTTTGGCATGTCTCTGTCCCCTCGCAGTTTCACGAAAGTAGGCAGCCCTTGCCCCGCTCCGAGAAGCCGGCATTCGCATACTCAATTACCTCGACGACTGGCTCATTCTGGCCCACTCCCGAGAGTTACTATGCGCTCACAGAGCCGTGTGGGGCTTCAGGTCAACTGGGAAAAGAAGTACACTTGCATCCTGGTCATGACCGACGCCTCCAGATGGGTTGGGGCGTCTTGTGCAATGGGCACGCAGCCGCGGGCCGTTGGAAAGGGGGCCCTGCTATGCTGGCACATCAATTGCCTAGAGTTGCTGACTGTTTTCTTTGCCCTGCCCTCGAGACAAACATGTCCTAGTCAGGTCAGACAGCACCACCGCAGTAGCGTACATAACTCGCCATGGCGGCGTACGCTCCAAGCCACATGTCACTACTCGCCCGTCGTCTCCTCCTTTGGAGCCGACTCAAGTCGCTGCGTGCCACTCACATCCCCGGCAACCTCAATGTGGTAGCGGACATGCTGTCACGACAACGCTTGCCCAGTGGACAGTGGAGGCTTCACCCCCAGTCGATCCATCTGATTTGGGAACGGTTTGGCAAGGCCCAGGTAGACCTGTTTGCCTCCCGAGAGACCTCCCACTGCCCGCTCTGGTATGCCTGAACAGAGGCTCCTCTCGGGGCAGACGCACTGGCACACAGCTGGCTGCGTAAGTACGAATTTCCCCCAGTGAGCCTTCTTGCACAAGTGCTGTGCAAGGTCAGGGAGGACGAGGAACAAGTCACACTAGTGGTTCCCTATTGGCCCACCCGGGCCTGGTTCTCGGACCTCGTACTCCTCGTGATAGCCCCTTCCTGGTGAATTCCCCTGAGGAAAGACCTTCTTTCTCAGGGATGGGGCATGCTCTGGCATCCGCACCCAGACCCCTGGAACCTCCAAATCTGGCCCCTGGAAGGGACGTGGAAGATCTAGCTGGTCTAACACCTGCCGTCGTAGACACGATCAACCAAGCCAGAGCCCCCCCACCAGGCAACTTTACACCCTGAACTTACGCCCTATTTCTGTAGGAGAGGCTGTCCCCTTCCACCTTGAAGGTGTATGTGGCTGCTATCGTGGCCCACCACGATGCAGTAGACGACAAGTCTTTGGGTAAGCACGACTTAATCATCAGTTTCCTAAGAGGCGCCCGGAGGTTAAATCCTTCCCGGCCAAGCCTATTTCCCTCCTGGGGTCTCTCAGTGGTCCTCTCGGGCCTTCAGAGACCCCACTTCGAGCTGCTAGAATCAGTCAAACAAAGCCCTTTCCCTGAAGACGGCCCTCCTGATCATGCTCACCTCCCATCTGTCAGCAACACCTGCCTGGAGTTCAGTCTGGCAGGTACACATGTGATCCTAAGACCACGACCGGGCTACATGCCCAAGGTTCCTATGACTCCCCTCAGGGTCCAGGTTGTGAACCTGCAAGCGAAGCTGCCCCAGGAGGAGGCAGGCCTAGCCCTTCATTGCTGTGTCCGGTACGTGCTTTTCGTATCTACTTGGACTGCACAAAGAGCTCTAGATGTTCTGAGCAGCACTTTGTCTGCCTTGGTGGACAGTGGAAAGGGAATGCTGTCTCCAAACAGAGGCCTTTCCACTGGGTAGTTGACACCATTACATTGGCTTATCACACCCAGACCGTGCCCCTCCCCTTGCGGGTCCGAGGACACTCGACAAGGAGTATTGCGTCCTCACGGGCACTGACCAGAAGCATCTCCCTGGCAGACATATGCAGAGCAGCGGGTTGGGCAACACCTAACACCCTTGCGAGATTTTACAATCTCAGGGTAGAGTCAGTTTCGTCCTGTGTTTTTTCAGGTCCGAGCCGGCAGAACTCGGTAACACGCTGACGGATTGACTGGGTGGACCGCTTGCGCCTAGCGCCCTTTCCCTCGGCTAAGGAGATCCCACTCACTCGGCTCCCTGGATGACTCCTCCTTAGAATTGTAGTTCCGCAGTTCAGCGGAGGAACTCACCGACCCAATCCACTGCGGGTACTCAAATCTACCCTGCACTGGAATAGGTGCTCCACAGGCCAGGACTCCTGTGTGGACTTCCTCCTGTGTGTATTTTCCGCGGTACGGTCCCCTTACGAGTGGACCCGCGTCTCCCTTAGGCAGTTCCAGCTGCCCCCCGTCGCCGTGTTGTAGCAACTCCCCCCTCCTTGAGGCTGGATCTACCACCGCGCCACTTTCCACATGTTGCCTAAAAACCCATGTGATGTATTCACCACTCTTACCTCCCCCTTTCGGGCAGGTGTGGCCTCTGCAGGGTCTTTTGCCCCTGAAAGAATAGGAAACTGGGTAAGACCCCCTTCCCTAGATGCGTGTAAGGTCCCCAGCCATTTCTTACTCTATGCGGAGAAACATATAGAGAAAAGAGGTTCTGGCTAGGCTCGGCCCGTTCCCGGGTTGGCAAGCGTCGCCTTGTTCCCCTGTTTAGGGTAACCAGAAGGATTCAAACGACTTTTATGGGGCATTGGGGAAGGGTAAGTGCAGTCTGGCACAGCTGGTCGCCTTTTCACGGAAAATACCTGCCCGCTCCTGTGTCAGCAGAACACGTACACGGCTCAGCCCATGGCATGATTTAAATTGGACCCCTAGTTTCGCTTCTTCGCCACAACATTGAAGTGAGCGACAGATGGGGGAACGTCTAGGTTACGTATGCACGTGGATCATGGAGTGTGGCATGAGCCTTCACATGTGGAATCTCCGCGGTGTCATACACGAACCATGTGATAAAATGCATGGACTGATGTCTCGGAGGCAACTGAGACTTTTCCTCCACCACCCTGATTGAGGTGAGTAACCGCACCACCACGAGGATTAAGTAGTGGGCATTGGTCATTCCAAAATGGGAGAAAAGGGGATACAAAATAAAAATAAAATAAAAAAAGATGACTGAGAGGAAGCCTCTCCAAAATGGACCCTTTGCAATCTCATTCGTCTTTATGGGTCAATATGCCAAGTTCACAGGTGGATAACGTAGGAACGCCACTGTAAAAATGTTTGAAACTTTGCATGGCGATAGTCCAGGGGACTGGTTATCATCCCACATTGTCAGCTTTAACTCACGCTTAAAGATGACTGCGAAAGAGCCCCTCTATATGGGCCCTTTTTATTTTCATTAATCTCTATGGGTTAACATGTCAAGTTCACGGGTGCCTAATTTAGGAACACCACAGTAAAAATGTTTGAAACCTTGCATGGTGATAGTGCAGGGAACTGTTTATCATGCACCAGTGTCAGCTTTAACTAACCCTTAAAGATGACTGAGAAAGAGCGCCTCTTTTTGGGCCCTTTTTATTTTCATTAATCTCTATGGGTTAACATGTCAAGTTCACAGGTGCTCAATTTTAGGAACGCCACAATAAAAATGTTTGAATCCTTGCATGGTGATAGTCCAGGGAACTGTTTATCATGCACCAGTGTCAGCTTTAACTAACCCTTAAAGATGACTGAGAGGAAGCCTTTCCAAAATGGGACGTTTATAATCTCATTAATCTCTATGTGCTAAAATGCCAAGTTCATGGGTGAGTAATGTAGGAATACTACAGTAAATATGTTATAAACAGGTTATCGTCGCCTACTGTCACCATCAACTCACCCTTAAAGATGACTGGGAAACAGTGACTCCAAACAGAACCTAATCTTGGCCCGTTCTCTATAGTGACAAGACTATAGTGGCCTCTAGCGGTCATGTCTGTATTAATTTTCTTAGAATTCGCAAATATGGTGCAAAATAAATAAATAATTAAATAAATACATAAATAAAATGTCAATAAGCTGTCAACATGAAGAAAACAACATCTTGAAACAGTAACTACATTACAGGCTACTGTAACAGTAGAGAGCAGTGCTGTATAAGGGATGTCCAAGGGAGCCAGAGTAGATCAGGCAGATGGTCAGGACACTTAGAGCAGATCAGGCAGATGACCAGGAGACCTAGGAAAACAGAGCAGATCAGGCGGACGGCTAGGAGACCCAGAAGACCAGAGCAGATTAGGCGGATGGCCATGAGACCCAGAAGACCGGAGCAGATAAGACAGATGGCCAGGAGATCCAGAAGACCAGAGTAGACTAGGCAGATAGTCAGGAGGCCTGGTTGGCAGCCACAGGGCTGAAACAGGGTCAGGAGACCTGGGAGCTGACCACAGTTTAGGAACTGGAGCTGAGGAAGGCAGAGCTGTAGGAGACTCAAGGGGCAAAGCTGTAGAAAGCAGAGCTATGTCAGGCTCGAGGGGTGGAGCCATGGAAGGCAGAGCCATGGGAAGCATGAGCGGAGCCATGGAAGACTTAAGGGGCAAAGCCGTAGAATGCAGAGCCATTGCAGGCTCGAGGCTAAGAGTCCAGGATGACTGGGAAATGAACTCATTGGGTGTGAACATGAGCAGAGTCTCAGGAATGACCTCTGTGGTCATGGGCATGGACAGAGTCTCAGAAGCGACCTCTGTGGTTGTGGGTGTAGACAGTGTAGACAGACACAGGCATGGCTGTGATAAGGTGTGGAGCAGACTCGGGCGTGGCTGTGACATGGCATGGAGCCGACTGTCATTGATGTGATGTGGCATGGAGCGTATTAAAATTTGGCTGACTCGGAAACTGGGATCGGGATTGATTGAGGACGAGCCGCTGAAGTGAATGTCTCTAATGTCAATTCAGCATATTCCTGCCATGTGTAATCCCCAGTCACCGGTAACTCCACTGGTATGCACTGAGACAATGGAGTACATTCAGGGTTGCATTGGAAAAGTCTGTGCAATTGGCAAGGACACAAAACAGACAGGAATATTCCAGGACAGGTAAGTTCCCTCGGGTCAGCTGAATGAAGGAAACTGCTAGATCAATTTCGGTTTGGTCGATTGTTGTGTAGCAATGAGGGAGGTCACAAGAGCAGGATCTAAATGCAACTAGTTTAAGAAGAATAAAACTAAATACAAAACAGGTTGAACAAGGAAACCGGGCAAGACAGGAAACCAGGAAGCATCCAGAAACATTAACAACTGACAAAAGTGAACAGAAAAACAGGGCATTATATACATGAGGGATAATTAGGTAAATGACACACAGGTGAAAACAATGGGGAACAGCTGGTAGTGATCAGAGCAGGGGATTATGGGAAGTGTAGTCCAAGGGAAACAGATGACGGGGCAAAACACAAAACAAACAACAGAGAATCGTAACAAATAGAAAATATAGCAGCAAGCAGCAATGCGATTCCTCCTCAAAATGGCAAATCATTTAAAACTGATCAGTAGAGGGTTGGGGTTAAACCCTCCCAATGGAGGAATCCAAAAAACATGTCTTTCTGTCTGAATCCTAAACTAAAAATGTTCAGTGTACGGAAAAATCAATCATGCCGGACCTTAGGGATCCTTGAGGCTTTTTTGTTCCCAATGAGAAATGAGGTAGGTACAATAAGTTTCAATAATTTTGAAAATAGGACATTTGGGCATGGCTTGTAGTGCCCCCTAAGGGGGAATGTGGGCCATTCTTGGTGTGGGGTTTCCTGTTGGCCTGGAGTATCAATTTACAAAATTAGAAAATTTTTGTCCCAAAAATGGGACATTAGGGCATGGCCTGTAGTGCCCCCTAAAGGCAAATGTGGGCCATTCTTTGCATAGTACTTCAGAGTGATGTCATCTTGAAGAATGTTAGGTTTGAAAAACCATCATTTAAAATGACATTTGATTTATTGATACATATATATTGAGGCAATGTAGACAGTTTTATAAATACACCCCTTTCAGCCATTTTGTGTTTAATTCATTTTTGCTAATTAACTTATTGAAAGACATCAGTTATATGCATTGGTATATATTTCAAGTCAATCGGAGCTACGGTTTAGGAGAAGATTTTTGTAGGTTTTTCCAAATTTTCACTGAACAGGAAAATCTATCATGGTGGAAATGATTGGTCTTTGAGGCTTTTTGTTCCCCATGAGAAATGAGGTGTGTACACCAAGTTTCATATGAACTGGACAAATGGGGTGGAAATTAAATCATTTTGAAAATGGGACATTTTGGCGTGGCCTGTATCGCCCCCTATGTGCAAATGTGAGCCATTCTATGCATAGTACTTCAGAACTAGAAAAAAAAAGTTTGTCAAGACAAACTTTGATGTTGGCTTGAGAAAGACCGAACCTTGAACCAAGACTGGAACTCGATGATAACAATAAAACAAGATCACAGCAAAAATATGAATTAAATGCAATAACTTACTTATTGTATACCACATACGGCATTCACTAATATTTTCATTTTGTCCTAAGACTTCATTGTATGCTTTGTAAAAATAAGTGAATGTTAAAGGGATATTTGATCATTTCCTCACCCTCATGCAGTCCCAGATGTGTATGACTTTCTTCTGCAGATATTGAATGAAGATGTTTAGAAGAATATCTCAGCTCTGTTGCTCCATTCATTGTAAGTAAATGAGAAGTGGTGAGAAACAGATCAATAATTAAGTCATTTTTTACTATAAATCTCTACTTTGACTTTCATAATCACTCTACTCTCTTAAGAGTTTTTTTTCTGTTTTTTTGTGATTTACATAAGCACATCACCCCTACTGGGCAGGGAGGAGAATTTATAGTAAATAAATACATCTTTCAAGATGTACAGGCTCACACTTTAAATGGTCAGTGCTTTGTATTTTAGATCATTAAAATAGCAACAGATCCAGTGAAACAATGGAGATTGAGTGATTGTTTTTACATTTTACATGCCATTCAAAATGTGGCATTTTACAACGTAAGAGTAAAATAAAAAACTAAAAATAATACCATTTGTACTTTTTATTTACTTGGAATGTCAATGTTTAGGACGAAATCTCAATTGTTACTGTCTCTTTAAGAGGGGGTTATTGGATAATATGACATTCAAGGCACAGTCTGTGCAGTTTGTTTCATTGAGTTTAATCTTTTGAGAACTGTGAAGTCTCATTATTTTCATACTGTGTCGTGCTGTTACATCTGTATTAATTTCAGAGATTAATTGATTGAGATTGTGAGACTGCAGTCAGTATTAAACTTGTAATGATGTTCACTTGGACTTGAAAAGATGGCGCCGGTGTATATGGCATGCCGTCGGTCTCAGAGCTCATTATTTGTATTGTTTGTTTTATTTTGTTCTATTTTAAAGGTAACGCAATGTGCAAGATTGGTCTATGATAAATCAACTATCTTAAGTCTTCGGACCCGTGCAAACAATTTGTTGATCTATGTCTGAAATGGTTCATATTATCCACCTCCTCCTTTTTTGTCGTCGATACCTGGTTATCTCCAGCGATGGCCATGCTTATTACCAGTTAAGAGACAGAGGAAGAAACGCGGAAAACGCGGTGGCTTTGCTGTTAGGCTGAAGTCCTGCCTGGTTCTGCAGTCTGGTGTGCGGACCTTGGGACGTCGAGGGAGGTGTTTGGCCGGCGACTATTTTGTTTGCTGGCGTTCCCTGGACCTGTCATATGAGCGGAGTGCTCCCCTGGTCCCAGCCACAGTGACCTCTGGTATGTGGGGTTCTCCCCGTATCTACAGACGTCGAGGTGTGTACACCAAACATCTGCGTACTTTACCCCAGGTGCGGGAGTCTGAGGAGCTGATGGAGACGGATAGTCCGCGTTTGTTCAAGCTGGGTCTATTAAATTCGAGATCGGTGGTAAATAAGACTTTTATTATAAACGACTTTTTTATTTCGCGTGAATTGGACTGCTTATTTATTACGGAAACCTGGCTCGCCATCGGCGATACAAGCCCTCTGTCAGAACTTTTACCCTCAAACTGTTTGTTTTTAAATTCGCCTCGCTTAACTGGCAGGGGTGGCGGATTACTTTCTATTTTTAAAGACACATTTTCATATCATCAAATAGTACAAAATGACTACAGAAGTTTTGAGCTGCAACTATTTGTATTTGAACTGAATAGTCCAATGTTGATTGCCTTGATATATCGTCCTCCTAAACACAATGCAGACTTTTTAAACGAGCTTGCAGATTTTTTGGGTCAATTTGTACCAAAGTATGATAAATTGTTAATCTTAGGAGATTTTAATGTGCATGTATGTTGCCCAACAGACTCTTTAGCTAAAGAGTTTATTACCTTGATAAATGCCTTTGATTTAAATCAACATGTAAATGTCCCTACCCATCAAGGTGGACATACACTTGATCTGGTGTTATCATATGGTATCTTGCTGTCTGATCTGGAGATAGTAGATAATGGGTTTTCAGATCATAAATGTGTTTTGTTTTCTATCCCTACACCATCAAACTCTGTGAAACCCAAAAGGCTAGTCCGTAAATCCCGATTAATTAATTCGGATACTTGTACAATTTTCTCATCAGCTTTTTGTGATACTATGCACAGTATGGATACAAACCAGTATGCATTAAGTGCTGAGGAGCTTTTGTATGATTTTAATTCTAAATGTGTGAATGTCTTAAATACAGTAGCTCCAGTAAAGACCTTAAAACCTAAGTCAAGAGTTGACCCTTGGGTTGACGATAACATACGTTCTTTGAGGCAGTCCTGCAGAAAAGCAGAACGTAGATGGAAGAAGGATAAGCTTCATGTTTCCTTTGAAATGCTAAGTTATTCGCTGTTAAAATACCAAAAGGCTGTGAGAGCAGCAAGATCTGATTATTTCACAAAACTCATTACTAAAAATTATCACAGACCAAGAACACTTTTTACTGTTTTTAACTCTGTTATTAATCCACCTGTTTATGAGTATCCTGATGCATCATGGACATGCGATGACTTTCTCAATTTTTTTGTGAATAAGATCAATGACATTAGATTGGGGATATGCTGTCCTTCTTTTGACCCGTCTACCTTGGTGGCTTGTTCGGCGGAGCTGAAGCAATTTGAACCTATTTCTCTTTCCCATCTGCAAGAAATAGTGGGTCAGTTAAAGCCGTCGGGCTCTTCTATGGATGCCGTCCCTCCTTTTCTGTTGAAAAAAGTTATTGATGCTGTGGGGCCTTATCTGTTAAACATTATAAATCAATGTCTGGAAACCTCCATGGTACCAGAAGCATTGAAACATGCTATAGTTCGACCGCTGTTAAAGAAACCCAACTTAGACTTAAATGTAATGGACAATTTTAGACCAGTTTCAAATTTGCCTTTTATCTCTAAGATTTTAGAGAAGATAGTTTTGAAACAGTTGCAGAGTTTTCTGGATGAAAATAAGGTATTTGAGGTTTTTCAATCTGGTTTTAAAAAATACCACTCGACAGAGACTGCACTCCTGAAAGTCCTAAACGATGTTTTAATTGCTGCCGACTCTGGGGTTTCGACTGTACTCTTACTATTAGATCTGAGTGCTGCCTTTGATACGGTTGATCATTCTATTCTTCTTGCTCGTCTGGAGCATTGGGTGGGTATCAAAGGTCCTGCCTTAGAATGGTTTAGGTCTTATTTGTCAAATAGGAAGTTTAGTGTTAATATTGGGGAATATATGTCAAAGACTGCTTTTCTGTCTTGTGGGGTCCCGCAGGGTTCCATTTTAGCTCCAATCCTTTTTTCGCTATACATGCTTCCATTAGGGTCTATTTTCAGGAAACATGGGTTGTCGTTCCACTGCTATGCGGACGACACTCAAGTTTATTTGTCCCTAAAACCAAATTGCGATGGACTGGAAAAAATCAGGGCCTGTATATCTGATGTGAAAGCTTGGTTATCTCTAAATTTCCTTGATTTTAATGAAAATAAAACCGAAATTATAGTGTTTGGCTCATCATATTCACTTAGTCAGATAACCCTAGGTAATCTAACACTGCCTGTAAAGACTTGGGTAAAAAACTTGGGTGTTATTTTTGATGATGGTCTGAAATTTGACAAGCAGATAAGCTCAGTGGTCAAATCCTGCTTTTTCCACCCAGCTAACAATTTTATGTTCTAAGAACGTTTTCCTAACGTTAGTATTTGGTTGTGGGAACATGAAAATGTCCAGTTTTCTTAACATTAGTAGAACGTTTTTTAAGGTTAATAACGTTATAAGGATGTTCCATTAACGTTTTATATAATTTTTTTCCCCCCAAACCTTTAAATAATGTTAGCCAAAGTTGTTGGAACGTTCCCTGTTAGGTGGGCAGCTCCGTCTTTTAGCCAGAGTAAAACCTATTTTATCTTTTAATAATCTTGAAAGACTAATTCATGCATTTCTGACATCGAGGCTTGACTATTGTAACTCACTGTATTGTGGGATCAGCCAATCAGCTTTATCCCGGTTACAGATGGTACAAAATGCGGCGGCAAGACTTCTAACAGGTACTAGAAAACGGGACCATATTACTCCAGTGCTACGTCATTTGCACTGGTTGCCTGTACGATATCGTGTAGACTTTAAAATTCTTTTGTTGGTTTTTAAATCCTTAAATGGTCTGGCCCCTACTTATCTTTCGGATCTACTGGTAGAGCATCGTCCAGTTATGTCTCTCCGGTCATCAAACCAGAGATTTTTAAGTATACCGAAATCAAAGTTGAAGAGTAGGGGTGATCGCGCGTTTTCAGCTGTGGCTCCAAGACTGTGGAATGCGTTAGCTTTTAGTATTAGATTTGCTCCATCCTTGTCTGTTTTTAAGTCTAGGCTAAAAACATATTTATTTGATTTAGCATATGGCTAAGGATGAAATGTTTTGTATTTATATTTGTCTTTTGTATTGATGTAAAGCACACTGGTCAACTGGTGTTGTGTTTAGTAGTGCTATATAAATAAAATTGACATTGACATTGACATTGAGCTTGAAGCACATTCAGCTATTAGTATAGTTTGTCTGTTCTCGATGGATCTTCCGTGATCCTTCCCGCGCTGTCAAGTGAAGCTGAGCAACATCAGTTTCGTCTCTCACACCCTCATTTGTTTGGGTGTGAGATGATAAAATACAGACAAGTATGCGTGAATGGTGTAAAATCGCGTGAATGTTCACATACATTCAAGCAAACACATACAACCGACAAACCTTCGTGTTAGATACAACCCTGATAAAACATCATTCTCGGTATTGATACTAGATTTAGATATTGATAGTAGATTTAGATTCCCGATTTCATCATCAACTGTTTATGTTCACTTGAGACAAAACAGACTCCCCAATACATATTGTTGTATGAAATTGTCCGTTCAAACGCAAGAAGAAGCGAAAGTGATCTCTCATCGGGGTTAGATGCGATGGGGCTCGCTGTGTCACACAAACTGCTCGCAAACATTTATTTGAGTTGTTTTGCCATTTGTTGAGTTGAATGGTGTAAAATCGCTTGAAAGTTCAAACTAGAAAGCATTAAAACACATCTAAAAGTCAAAGCTTTGTGAAGATGTGAGCAAAAATGAGATCGCCTCGCGGATCGCGTGTTGTCAGAGACAACCCTGATAAAAACATTCTCGGAAGTATTGATACTTTAGGATCGATCTGCCCATCCCTTATTTCTTTAGACATATGTCTCATGTTTGTGTGATAAGTATTCGCAGAGTTGATGATGCTCGCGAAGACAGACGGCGCACTCTGTTTATTTTTGTTATTTTACAATAGCACAAGGTTTTGTTGTTATTGTAAGTGTATACAAATAAAAGTAGACCTTTTATAGTTTGTAATGATGTCTTAAATGTATCTGAATGGGCAAAAATTACGTAGTATTTTTTTTAAGTTGTTTCCACTGTTTCAAGAGAAAAATCTTGCAGGACATCACATCAGCTCCTGTGTTGACCCCCTGAATAATGCCAGAATACAATAATGATTCCCGATTTTTTCATAAACTGTTTGTTCACTTGAGACAAAACAGACTCCCCAATATATTATGTATTTTGACATTTTGTTGTATGAAATTGTCCGTTCAAACGCAAGAAGAAGCGAAAGCGATCTCTCATCGGGGTGCGTGCGTTAGATGCGATGTGGCTCGCTGTGTCACACAAACTGCTCGCAAACATTTATTTGAGTTGTTTTGCCATTTGTTGAGTTGAATGGTGTAAAATCGCTTGAATATTTAAACTGGAAAGATTTAAAACAACTGACAAACCTTCATGAAAACACAAGCAAAAATGAGATGCCTCACTATCGCGTGTTGTCAGAGACAACCCTGATAAAACAAAATTCTCGGAAGTACTGATACTTTAGGATCGATCCACCCATCCCTACTTTCTTTAGACATTATGTTTCATGTTTGTGTGATAAGTATTCGTGGAGTTTCACTTGATTTTTGTGACGTGTTTAAGAAATATGCTCGCGAAGACAGAGACGGCGTGCCATGTTTATTTTCGTTATTTTACAAAAGCACAAGGTTTTGTTGTTATTGTAAGTGTACACAAATAAAAGTAGACCTTTTATAGTTTGTAATGATGTCTTACATGTATCTGAATGGGCAAAAATAACGCAGTATTTTGTTTAAGTGGTTTCCACTGTTTAGAGAAAAAAATATAGCAGGACAACATCACATCAGCTCCTGTGTTGACCCCCTGAATAATGCCAGAATTCAATATAATGATTCCCGATTTCTTTCTCAACTGTTTATGTTCACTTGAGACAAAACAGTCTCCCCAATATATCATGTATTTTGACATTTTGTTGTATGAAATTGTTCGTTCAAACGCAAGAAGAAGCGAAAGCGATCTCTCATCGGGGTGTGTGTGTTAGACACGACGTGGCTAGTTGTGTCACACAAACTGCTCGCAAACATTTATTTGAGTTGTTTTGCCATTTGTTGAGTTGAATAGTGTAAAATCGCTTTAATATTCTAACTGGGAAGCATTAAAACACAACTGACTGACCTTTGTGCAGTAACTCTCATCAGGGTGCGTGCGTTAGACGCGACGAGGCTCGCTGTTTCACACAAACTGCTCGCAAACATTTATTTGAGTTGTTTTGCCATTTGTTGAGTTGAATGGTGTAAAATCGCTTGAAAGTTCAAACTAGAAAGCATTAAAACACATCTAAAAGTCAAAGCTTTGTGAAGATGTGAGCAAAAATGAGATCGCCTCGCGGATCGCGTGTTGTCAGAGACAACCCTGATAAAAACATTCTCGGAAGTATTGATAATTTAGGATCGATCTGCCCATCCCTTATTTCTTTAGACATATGTCTCATGTTTGTGTGATAAGTATTCGCAGAGTTGATGATGCTCGCGAAGACAGACGGCGCACTCTGTTTATTTTTGTTATTTTACAATAGCACAAGGTTTTGTTGTTATTGTAAGTGTATACAAATAAAAGTAGACCTTTTATAGTTTGTAATGATGTCTTAAATGTATCTGAATGGGCAAAAATTACGTAGTATTTTTTTTAAGTTGTTTCCACTGTTTCAAGAGAAAAATCTTGCAGGACATCACATCAGCTCCTGTGTTGACCCCCTGAATAATGCCAGAATACAATAATGATTCCCGATTTTTTCATAAACTGTTTGTTCACTTGAGACAAAACAGACTCCCCAATATATTATGTATTTTGACATTTTGTTGTATGAAATTGTCCGTTCAAACGCAAGAAGAAGCGAAAGCGATCTCTCATCGGGGTGCGTGCGTTAGATGCGATGTGGCTCGCTGTGTCACACAAACTGCTCGCAAACATTTATTTGAGTTGTTTTGCCATTTGTTGAGTTGAATGGTGTAAAATCGCTTGAATATTTAAACTGGAAAGATTTAAAACAACTGACAAACCTTCATGAAAACACAAGCAAAAATGAGATGCCTCACTATCGCGTGTTGTCAGAGACAACCCTGATAAAACAAAATTCTCGGAAGTACTGATACTTTAGGATCGATCCACCCATCCCTACTTTCTTTAGACATTATGTTTCATGTTTGTGTGATAAGTATTCGTGGAGTTTCACTTGATTTTTGTGACGTGTTTAAGAAATATGCTCGCGAAGACAGAGACGGCGTGCCATGTTTATTTTCGTTATTTTACAAAAGCACAAGGTTTTGTTGTTATTGTAAGTGTACACAAATAAAAGTAGACCTTTTATAGTTTGTAATGATGTCTTACATGTATCTGAATGGGCAAAAATAACGCAGTATTTTGTTTAAGTGGTTTCCACTGTTTAGAGAAAAAAATATAGCAGGACAACATCACATCAGCTCCTGTGTTGACCCCCTGAATAATGCCAGAATTCAATATAATGATTCCCGATTTCTTTCTCAACTGTTTATGTTCACTTGAGACAAAACAGTCTCCCCAATATATCATGTATTTTGACATTTTGTTGTATGAAATTGTTCGTTCAAACGCAAGAAGAAGCGAAAGCGATCTCTCATCGGGGTGCGTGTGTTAGACACGACGTGGCTAGTTGTGTCACACAAACTGCTCGCAAACATTTATTTGAGTTGTTTTGCCATTTGTTGAGTTGAATAGTGTAAAATCGCTTTAATATTCTAACTGGGAAGCATTAAAACACAACTGACTGACCTTTGTGCAGTAACTCTCATCAGGGTGCATGCGTTAGACGCGACGAGGCTCGCTGTTTCACACAAACTGCTCGCAAACATTTATTTGAGTTGTATTGCCATTTGTTGAGATGAATAGTATAAAATTGCGTGAATGTTCCAAATGTCAAGCATTAAACACACACAATTGACACCGTGCAGACGCAAGCAAATTTCATCTGGCTTCTAAGTCTGGAGCTCCACCCACTAGTAGACAGAATTTTTCCATTAGAGAGATTTCTCCAGTAAAAGTGCATTTGGTAGACAGGGTTACTCCAGTAGAGGGAGCCTCTTTGCTCAGCCAATGTAAGTGAATGGGATTTTACTTGTAGATCGTATTAATCCAGTAGAGGGTGCATTTTTGCTCAGCCATTGTAAATCAATGGGATTTTTTTTACATATTTGATTGTCATTTATATAAAAAGCTTAAGTTGCATCAGGTAAAAAAGACATACCAGCAAACTTCAGAACAGTCCCCAGGTCTGTGGCAAGTTTGGTGTTTGTAGCATTAAAGCTCTTTGAGGTAAGGCTGTTGAAATTTTAGTCTCAGAAAAATACAAAAATAGTATTAATAATAATAATAAAAGTATGTAATATAACAATATGTTGGCTTTCTCAAGCAAACATAGTTATGTCATCTTGAAGCATGTTAGGTTTGAGAAACCCTCAGTCAAAATTACATTTGATTTATTGACATATATATTGATTAAATGTGGACATTTACATAAACATGCCTCTTTCAACCATTTTATATCGTATTCATTTTTGCTAAGTAACGTTTTCAAAGACATCAATTCTACACATGCGTATCAAATTTCAAGTCAATTGGAGCTACGGTTCAGGAGAAGAAGAGTTTTGTAGGTTTTGGCAAATTTTCACTGTACAGGAAAATCCATTATGGCAGAAGTTATGGGTCCTTGAGGCTTTTTTGTTCCCCATGAGAAATGAGGCATGTACACCAGGTTTGAGAATAATTGGACAAATGGCTTGGAAATGCCATCACTTTGAAAATATTTTTTGGGGTGTGGCCTGTAGCGCCACCTATGGGCGAATGTGGGCCATTCTTGGTTTGGGGGTACCCGTTGGCATGGAGTATCAATGTGGCAATTTAGAAAATTTTTGACCAGTGAGATATTGGGGCTCAAGGAGAATTATAATAATAAATATAGCTGCAAGCAGCAATGCGATTCCTCCTCAAAATGGCAAATCATTCATAATTGATCAGTAGAGGGTTAGAGTTAAACCCTCCCAATGAAGAAATCCAAAAAACATGTCTTTCTGTCTGAATCCTAAACAAAAATTTTCAGTGTACAGGAAAATCCATCATGCCGGACCTTATGGATCCTTGAGGCTGTTTTGTTCCCAATGAGAAATGAGGTATGTACATTAAGTTTAAGAAGAATTTAATAAATGGGGTGAAAATGCCATCACTTCGAAAATGCGACATTTGGGCATGGCTTTTAGCGCCCCCTAGGGGTGAATGTGGGCAATTCTTGGTTTGTAGGTTCCTGTTAGCCTGTAGTATCAATGTACCAAATTAGAATGTTTGACCAGAAAATGGGAATTTTGGGCGTGGCCTGTATCGCCCCCTAAGTGTGAATGTGGGCCATTCTTTGCGCAGTACTTCAGACTGATGTCATCTTGAAGCATGTTAGGTTTGAAAAACCATCAGTCAAAATTACATTTGATTTATTGACATTTATATTGATAAAATGTGGACATTTACATAAATACACCCCTTTAAGCCATTTTGTGTTTTATACATTTTTACTAAGTAACAAAGTGAAAGACATCAATTATACACATGGGTACTAAATTTAAAGTCAATTGGAGCTACGGTTTAGGAGAAGATTTTTGTAGGTTTTTCCAAATTTTCACTGTACAGGAAAATCTATCATGGTGGAAATGATGGGTCTACGAGGCTTTTTGTTCCCCATAAGAAATGAGGTGTGTACACCAAGTTTCAAATGAATTTGACAAATGTGGTGGAAATGAAATAATTTTGAAAATGGAACTTTTGGGCGTGGCCTGTATCGCCCACTATGGGCGAATGTGAGCCATTCTTTGCATAGTACTTCAGAACTAGAAAAAAAAGTTTGTCAAGACAAACTTTGATGTTGGCTTGAGAAAGACTGAACCTTGAACCAAGACTGGAACTCGATGATAACAATAAAACAAGATCACAGCAAAAATATTAAATAAATGCAATAAATTGAAAATTATTTAAGCTCTCCATGTCATTATACCACATACGGCATTCACTAAGATTTTCATTTTGTCCTAAGACTTCATTGTATGCTTTGTAAAAATAAGTGAATGTTAAAGGGATATTTGATCATTTCCTCACCCTCATGCAGTCCCAGATGTGTATGACTTTCTTCTGCTGAAATTGAATGAAGATGTTTAGAAGAATATCTCAGCTCTGTTGTAAGTAAATGAGAAGTGGTGAGAAACAGATAATTAATTAAGTCATTTTTTACTATAAATCGCTACTTTGACTTTCATAAGCGCACTTCTCTCTTAAGAGTTCTTTTTCTGTTTTTTTGTGTTTTGTGATTTACATAACCAAATCACCCCTACTGGGCAGGGAGGAGTATTTATAGTAAATAAAAAAATAAAATAAAAAAAATATATATTTTTTTTATTATATATATATATATATATATATATATTGGTCTGTTTCTAACCCACGCCTATAATATCACTTCTGAAGGCATGGATTTAACCACTGGAGTGGTATGGATTACTTTTATGCTGCATTTATGTGATTTTTGTAGCTTCTGAGTTCAGATCACCATTCAAGTCATTGAAAGGTCCAACTGGGTTGAGATATTCTTCTAAAAAGCTTAATTTGTGTTCACCAGAAGAAAGAAAATAATACAGATCTGGGATGGAATGAGGGTGAGTAAACGATGAGAAAAATTTATTTTTGGGGTAAAAACCATTTGTACTTTTTATTTACTTGGAATGTAAATTTTCAGGACGAAAGCTCAATTGTTACTGTCTCTTTAAGAGGATTTTATCACATAACATTTCATTCAAGGCACAGTTTGTGCAACTTGTTTCATTGAGTTTAATCTTTTGAGAACTGTGAAGTCTCATTATTTTCGTGCTGTTACATCTGTATTCATTTCAGAGATTAATTGATTGAGATTGTGCGACTGTAGTCAGTATTAAAGCTGTAATGATGTCGAGCTTGAAGCACATTCAGCTATTAGTATAGTTCATCTGTTCTCGATGGATCTTCCATGATCCTTCCAACGCTGTCAAATGAAGCTGAGCAACATCAGTTTCGTCTCTCACACCTTCATTTGTTTGGGTGTGAGATGATAAAATACAGACTGCGTGAATGGTGTGAAATCGCGTGAATGTTCAAATACATTCAAGCAAACACATACAACCGACAAACCTCCGTGAAGATGCGAGTAAAAATGAGATCGCCTCGCGAATAGCGTTGTCAGAGGCAACGCTGATAATTATTCTCGGAAGTGTTGATACTAGATTTAGATTCCCGATTTCTTCATCAACTGTTTATGTTCACTTGAGACAAAACAGACTCCACAATATATCATGTATTTTGACATTTTTTTGTATGAAATTGTCCGTTCAAACGCAAGAAGCAGCGAATGCGATCTCTCATCGGGGCTCGTGAGTTAGACGTGACGCTGCTCGCTGTTTCACACAAACATTTATTTGAGTTGTTTTGCCATTTGTTGAGTTGAATGGTGTAAAATCGCTTGAAAGTTCAAACAGGAAAGTGTTAAAAACACATACAACAGACAAACATTGCTCGCATTGAAGATGCGAGTAAAAATGAGATCGCCTCACTATCGCGTGCTGTCAGAGACAACGCAGATGAAACATCGTTCTCGGAAGTATTGATACTTTAGGATCGATCTGTCCATCCCTTCTTTCTTTAGACATATGTTTCATGTTTGTGTGATAAGTGTTCGCGGAGTTTCACTTGATTTTTCTGACGTGTATCAGACAGATGTTCGCTAAAACAGATTCGGTGCACCCGGTTTATTTTCGTTATTTTACAAAAGCTCAAGGTTTTGTTGTTATTGTAAGTGTACACAAATAAAAGTAGACCTTTTATAGTTTGTAATGATCTTTTCCATGTATCTGAATGGGCAAAAATGACGCAGTATTTTGTTTAAGTTTTTTCCGCTGTTTAGAACAATGCATCTAAAAGGACATCACAGCGCCAGTGTTGACCCCCTTAATAATGCCAGAATTCAATAATGATTCCCGATTTCAAACTGCTCGAAAAGATTTATTTGAGTTGTTTTGCCATTTGTTGAGTTGAATAGTGTAAAATCGCTTGAATATTCAAACTGGGAAGCAGTAAAACACATCTCATTGACCTTTGTGCAGTAACTCTCATCGGGGCTCGTGCGTTAGATGCGACGCGTCTCGCTGTTTCACGTAAACTGCTCGAAAACATTTATTTGAGTTGTTTTGCCATTTGTTGAGATGAATAGTATAAAATCGCGTGAATGTTCCAAATGTCAAGCATTAAACACACAATTGACACCTTTTTGCAGACACAGGCTAAATCCATCTTGCTTGGAGCTCCACCCACTAGTAGACAGAATTACTCCATTAGAGAGATTTCTCCAGTAAAAGTGCATTTGGTAGACAGAGTTACTCCAGCAGAGGGAGCCTCTTTGCTCAGCCAATGTAAGTGAATGGGATTTTACTTGTAGACCGTATTAATCCAGTAGAGGGGGCATTTTTGCTCAGCCATTGTAAATCAATGGGATTTTTTACATTTTTGATTGTCATTTATATAAAAAGCTTAAGTCGCATCAGGTAAAAAAAGACATACCAGCAAACTTCAGAACAGTCCCCAGGTCTGTGGCAAGTTGGGTACTTATAGCATTAAAGCTCTTGGAGGTTGTTGAAATTTTAGTCTCAGAAAAATACAAAAATAGTATTAATAATAATAATAATAATAAATGTATGTAACATAACAATATGTTGGCTTTCTCAAGCCAACATAGTTATGTCATCTTGAAGCATGTTAGGTTTGAAAAACCAACAGTCAAAATTACATTTGGTTTATTGACACTAATATATTGAGGCAATGTAGTCATTTACATAAACACAAACCTTTCAGCCATTTTGTATTGTATTCATTTTTGCTAAGTAACAAATTGAAAGACATCAATTCTACACATGGGTACCAAATGTCAAGTCAATTGAATCTACGGTTCAAGAGAAGAAGAGTTTTGAATGTTTCCCCAAATTTTCACTGTAAAGGACAATCCATCACACAGAACCTTATGGGTCCTTGAGGCTTTTTTGTTCCCAATGAGAAATGAGGCAAGTATACCAAGTTTTAGAATATTTGGAAAATTGGGGTGAAAATGCCATCATTTTGAAAATGTGACATTTGGGCGTGGCCTGTAGCAAACCGCTAAGGGCGAATGTGGGCAATTCTTTGCACAGTACTTCAAAGGGATGTTATCTTGAAGAATGTTAGGTTTGAGAAACCCTCAGTCAAAATTACATTTGATTTATTGACATATATTTTGATTAAATGTGGACATTTACATAAACACGCCCCTTTCAGCCATTGTATATCGTATTAATTTTTGCTAAGTAAAGTTTTCAAAGACATCAATTCTACACATGCGTACCAAATTTCAAGTAAATTGGAGCTACGGTTCAGGAGAAGAAGAGTTTTGTAGGTTTTCGCTAATTTTCACTGTACATGAAAATCCATCATGGCGGAAGTTATGGGTCCTTGAGGCTTTTTTGTTCCCATGAGAAATGAGGCATGTATACCAGGTTTCAGAATAATTGGACAAATGGCTTGGAAATGCCATCACTTTGAAAATATTTTTTTGGGGCGTGG
>JAVLUX010000221.1:125000-130000 GCA_032164185.1 Moxostoma hubbsi | reverse complement strand
GATAATGACTCTAGATAGATAGATAGATAGATAGATAATGACACATAAATAGATGATAGATAGATAGTAGATAGATAGAAAGATAATGAAACATAGATAGATAGATAGATAGATAGATAGATAGATAGATGAGATAGATAGATAGATAATGACCCATAAATAGATAGATAGATAGATAGATAGATAGATAGATAGATAGATAGATAGATAGATAATGACTCTAGATAGATAGATAGATAGATTAGATAGATAGATAGAGAGAGAGAGACAGGAGGCATCTGAGCAGCAACTCTAAATATGAGCTCCTGAACAATTAAGAGAGATTGAACCAATAAGTGAGAACAGAGAGTACACTTATAACGGCAAACAAGAAAAAACAATAGAGGAACATTTGAAGATAAATTTTTACCAAGAAAAATATATATTTTGACTGCAAAGAAGACTAAAAACATCGACGATTAGCATCTGGCTACTGGAACATCACTGGATGAGCTACCTGCATTTTCCCTCCAAAACCTGAAAGGAATAATTAAATTGACTACAGCTAAAAAATCATCCTACAACAGAGATCTCCAAATGCTAAACAAACAGGTGAGCTTTAACTGGCATACAACAACATTAAACTATAAATTTGGGACTATATATATCAAAATATCCCATCATTGGCGAGCTAAGGCTAAAGCTAAAGAAAAAACGGCAGTTGGTTCAGTTCTGGCAGAGAGATCACCATGACGACTAGAGAACAATCAGAGTGCAGGGAGGTGATCTACCCTGAGAAGTGTAAAAAGTGTGCAGGCAAGGAAAAGCACAAAGAGAAAACACTGAAAGAAAATCCTGATGTTCTTTATGCAGACTACATTCAACTGAATGGGAAGAGAATAAAAAATAATTTAATTTTTTATACTACAATGATTACTGGATGGAAATCAGCCATCTGTGATCATTTTAAGCATGTATTTAAAGAAGGAATTGGCAGAGGTGGGAGATTAACTGTGTGTGAAGATGAAATGCTGGACACAGACAACCCCATTCTCACAATAACTTACTACACTAAAGGCACTATTCTTCTTCAAGGCAATGAGGCAAGCTTGAACTCATTTGAGGAGATCTTTACTATACTGTTAGCCAGAGTAGATAAGGAGAGAGATAAGACCCCTGCAAACTGCTCCGACTCTGAGGAGGAAAGTGTAGTAAAACCCCCAACATCACCGTCTGAGCATCAGCTGAGAGACAGTCTGGCCCTGCTGGAACTGGACTTTATTGAGTTCAGAGAACACATTCAAAACAGACAGTCAGACACACACAACACAAACATCTGCATCCAACAGCTCAAAGATGAACTCCAGCAGCTGAAGAAAGAGAGCAACACCTCCATCACTAATCTCACAGCAGCTCTCAAAGAACTTAAAGAAGAAAACCAAACTCTCCGTGCACAGATGGACAAATTAACAAAAGACACAGAAAGTAATAATAAAAACTTCTCCATAAAGTTTAAAGAGCAAAGAGATCAACAGGAGAATAGCAGAGATGGTACACCTCACTGCAGCACTACAACGCCTGTAACCCCCAAAAACAACACATACACAGACACACCGTCTGCATCAAACACCCAGACACCAGTGAAAACACAGGCCTCATCACCCCAGCCTCCTCACTGTAACCCATCAGAACCCGGTCCAGATGTTTTAATCCTGATGGACTCTAATGGGAAGTTCCTGGACCCACAGAAGCTCTTCCCACATCACAAAGTTTCAGCGAAACGATGCAGCACAACAGGCCACGCCCACCAGATCCTTAGAGACTTCTCGGGAAACCCCTCGTGTGTGATTATTCACACGGGAACTAATGACCTTCACACACTGCGCAACAGTACTGCTGATGCTGTGAAGAAAGTTGCAGAATTCACCAGCAAAAAGTTCCCAGAGACCCGTATTGTAATATCCACACTCCTGCCGAGACGTGACACACCACCTCATGTCATCAACAACATCAACGCGGAAGTCTCACGAGGATGTTCCACGCTCCCAAATGTGCACCTGGTCCACCACCACCACATCGGCCTTCACCACCTCTTTGATGGACTCCACCTGCATAAAGACGGAGTGCGTGTATTTGCAAAAAACCTTAAGGATGCTGCCCTGGGCCGCAATCCAACGTCACTGAGCCCCTTTCCAACGACACCAGGACACTACCGGCCCATCCACCCCTACATGCCCAGATATGCCCCTTTGACCCCGGTGAGGAGAGACCACAGCTGGACAAGCAATCTACGTCGTCCATTACCCCCAACACACCTACTTGAAGCTCCATACACACCCGTAAACCCACACATACCTGCCCCACATCCACCTGCTGGCCATCAACACCCCACCAGGAAGAGGAAACAAAAAACTGCCCCAAACCAGGAGAGACCACCACAGCAGAGAGCACAGAGCTATGCTGAAGCTGTGGCCCGGCCCCCTGCCACACCCACACTCACGACAACCAATGAACTGGGACTCATTAAAGAGATGCTACAAACACTGTGCAACCAGCTACTACAGAGATAAGAACACTATTCAAACACACACCTACACACACACTCACTCTCACACAGACACACACTCACACACACACACACACACTCACTCTCACACAGACACACACACACACACACACACACACACACTCACTCTCACACAGACACACACTCACACACACACACACACACTCACTCTCACACAGACACACACTCACACTCACACACACACACTCACTCTCACACAGACACACACTCACACACACACACTCACACACACACACACACACACACTCTCACACAGACACACACTCACACACACACTCACTCTCACACAGACACACACTCACACTCACACACACACACTCACTCTCACACAGACACACACTCACACACACACACTCACTCTCACACAGACACACACTCACACTCACACACACATACTCACTCTCACACACACACACTCACTCTCACACACACACACTCACTCTCACTCTCACAGAGATAAGAACACAACTCAAACACACACCTACACACACACTCACTCTCACACAGACACACACTTACACTTACTCTCACACAGACACACACTCACACACACACACATTCACTCTCACAGAGATAAGAACACAACTCAAACACACACCTACACACACATTCACTCTCACAGAGATAAGAACACAACTCAAACACACACCTACACACACAAATTCACTCTCACACAGACACACACACATTCACACACACCTACACACACATTCACTCTCACAGAGATTAGAACACAACTCAAACACACACATTCACACACACACACACACACACACACACACACATTCACTCTCACTGACACACACTCAAGCACAGACACATACAATCTCACACAGACACACACACACTCACGCACACATGGACACACACACACACACACTCACTCTCACGCACACATGGACACACACACTCACTCTCACGCAGACACATACTCACGCACGGACACACACACATTCACAGTTATGTACATAGACACACACACACTCACTCAAACACATTTACACTCACATGTGCGCACACACACACACACTTAAACCCACAAACAGCAAAATGAAATAATAATAATAATTAAAAAAAAAAAAATATATATATATATATAATAACAAAACCAAAATAATAATAACAATAATTAATTGATGTAAATTGTTTGCATGCATGTTGTCATATGTTTTCTCTCTGTCTTACTATATAGGTTTTGTCTTAATTAATATCAATGTGTTCATTTTTAATAAGTTGTTGGAATATTCAGGGTCTTCATTCATCCACATTTGGATTCAAAAGTACAGACCCTGAATTCTTAAAATGTATAAAAGATGTGGACATTATGGTTCTCACGGAAACCTGGTGTCGACAGGACGTGATCACCCACTGTCCCTCAGGCTACTACGAAATCATCGTGCCCTCAGTGAAATTAAATACAGTCCACCGCGGTCGAGACTCGGGAGGGATTCTGGTGTGGTACAGGGAGGATCTGGCCAAACACATCTCAACCATCATACTGGGAAAATTCCACTGTTGGATTAAATTAAAGAAGGAAATTGGCATTGGCATTGGCACCACTGACACATATCTCTGTGCCATCTACAATCCTCCAGTGGAATCCCCGTACCATGATGAGGAATACCTGCACAACATCCACACAGAGATCAGCCGCTTCCAGGCCCAGGGAAACGTGCTGCTGTGTGGAGACTTTAATGCACGAACCGGAACTGAACCGGATAATATTGACCCAAAGGGCAATAAACATGTGTTTGGCCAGAGCCCCGTGAGCCTCACCAAAAACCTCCCAGCACGGAACAATCTCGACCATACTGTAAATAAAACTGGTACAGAATTAGTGCACCTCTGCCAAGCCTCAGGCCTGTACATACTCAACGGCAGGATCAGAGGGGACTCATTAGGGAGGTTCACGTGTTATTCAGGTCTTGGAGCTAGTGTAGTTGACTATGCCATCACTGACATGGACCCCTCCTCCTTCAGTGCATTCACTGTCAGACAGCAAACTCCACTCTCAGACCATAACCAGACTAATATATATATTAAACAACACCACACAGAAAAACACAGAGCAATGGAGAACTGTCACATGTATCCAGTGCAGCAGAGATACAGATGGACTCCAGACAGCTCCGACAAATATACCCAAGCCCTCAACTCTCAAGAACTGAAAAACACCATCACTAAATTTATACACAAACAATTCGGAATGAACAAGGATGGTGTAAATTCGGCTACTGATGAAATCAATTATATATTTAAAAAAGCAGCCAGTAAAGCTGAGTTGAAAAAGAAAGACAAAAAACATCCTGAAAAACTCACCAAAACAGAAAAGTGGTTTGATGCAGACTGTAAAACATTAAGAAAACAACTCAGAAAATTATCCAATCAGAAACACAATGATCCAAACAACACTGACATAAGAATTGACTATTGC
>JAVLUX010000221.1:110000-112500 GCA_032164185.1 Moxostoma hubbsi | reverse complement strand
GATAATGAACCATAGATAGATAGATAGATAGATAGATAGATAGATAGATAGATAATGAACCATAGAGAGATAGATAGATAGATAGATAATGACTCTAGATAGATAGAGAGACAAATAGATAGATAGATAGATAGATAGATAGATAGATAGATAGATAGATAGATAGATAGATAATGACCCATAAATAGATAGATAGATAGATAGATAATGATCCATAAATAGATAGATAGATATATAGATAGATAGATAATGACCCATAAATAGATAGATAGACAGATAGATAATGACTCTAGATAGATAGATAGATAGATAGATAGATAGATAATGAACCATATAGAGACAGATAGATAGATAGATAGATAGATAGAAAGATAGATAGATAGATAGATAGATAGATAGATAGATAGATAGATAGATAGATAGATAATGAACCATAGGGAGATAGATAGATAGATAGATAGATAGATAGATAGATAGATAGATAGATAGATAGATAATGAACCATAGGGAGATAGATAGATAGATAGATAGATATAGATAGATAGATAGATAGATAGATAATGAACCATATAGAGACAAATAGATAGATAGATAGATAGATAGATAGATAGATAGATAGATAGATAGATAGATAGATAGATAGATAGATAGATAGATAGATAGATAGATAATGACTCTGGATAGATTGATAGATAATGACCCATAAATAGATAGATAGATAGATAGATAGATAGATAGATAGATAGATAGATAGATAGATAGATAGATAGATAGATAGATAATGAACCATATAGAGAGAAATAGATAGATAGATAGATAGATAGATAGATAGATAGATAGATAGATAGATAGATAATGACTCTAGATAGATTGATAGATAATGACCCATAAATAGATAGATAGATAGATAGATAGATAGATAGATAGATAGATAGATAGATAGATAGATAGATAGATAATGACTCTAGATAGATAGATAAATAATGACCCATAGATAGATAGATAGATAGATAGATAGATAGATAGATAGATAGATAGATAGATAGATAGATAGATAGATAGATAGATAGATCGATAGATAATGACTCTAGATAGATAGATAGATAGATAGATAGATAGATAGATAGATGGATGGATAATGACCCATAGATAGATAGATAGATAGATAGATAGATAGATAGATAGATAGATAGATAGATAGATAGATAGATAGATAATGAACCATATTTAGACAAATAGATAGATAGATAGATAGATAGATAGATAGATAGATAGATAGATAGATAGATAGATAGATAATGACTCTAGATAGATAGATAAATAATGACCCATAGATAGATAGATAGATAGATAGATAGATAATGAACCATAGATAGATAGATAGATAGATAGATAGATAGATAGATAGATAATGAACCATAGAGAGATAGATAGATAGATAGATAATGACTCTAGATAGATAGAGAGACAAATAGATAGATAGATAGATAGATAGATAGATAGATAGATAGATAGATAGATAGATAGATAATGACCCATAAATAGATAGATAGATAGATAGATAATGATCCATAAATAGATAGATAGATATATAGATAGATAGATAATGACCCATAAATAGATAGATAGACAGATAGATAATGACTCTAGATAGATAGATAGATAGATAGATAGATAGATAGATAATGAACCATATAGAGACAGATAGATAGATAGATAGATAGATAGATAGATAGATAGATAGATAGATAGATAGATAGATAGATAGATAGATAATGAACCATAGGGAGATAGATAGATAGATAGATAGATAGATAGATAGATAGATAGATAGATAGATAGATAGATAGATAGATAGATAATGAACCATAGGGAGATAGATAGATAGATAGATAGATAGATAGATAGATAGATATAGATAGATAGATAGATAGATAGATAATGAACCATATAGAGACAAATAGATAGATAGATAGATAGATAGATAGATAGATAGATAGATAGATAGATAGATAGATAGATAATGACTCTGGATAGATTGATAGATAATGACCCATAAATAGATAGATAGATAGATAGATAGATAGATAGATAGATAGATAGATAGATAGAAAGATAGATAGATAGATAGATAATGAACCATATAGAGAGAAATAGATAGATAGATAGATAGATAGATAGATAGATAGATAGATAGATAGATAGATAGATAGATAGATAATGACTCTAGATAGATTGATAGATAATGACCCATAAATAGATAGATAGATAGATAGATAGATAGATAGATAGATAGATAGATAGATAGATAGATAGATAGATAGATAGATAGATAATGACTCTAGATAGATAGATAAATAATGACCCATAGATAGATAGATAGATAGATAGATAGATAGATAGATAGATAGATAGATCGATAGATAATGACTCTAGATAGATAGATAGATAGATAGATAGATAGATAGATAGATAGATAGATAGATAGATAGATGGATGG
>JAVLUX010000221.1:95000-97500 GCA_032164185.1 Moxostoma hubbsi | reverse complement strand
ACCATATTTAGACAAATAGATAGATAGATAGATAGATAGATAGATAGATAGATAGATAGATAGATAGATAGATACATACATACATACATACATACATACATACATACATACATAGATAGAAAGATACAGATAATACTAGGAGAGGGACAGACAGCAGCACTGGCTGCCAGATACGTGTGTATGTGCCACAGCCTGAGAGACAGCAGGTGAATGTGTGTGTGTGTGTGTCTGACCTCAGTGTGTTTCCCTACTGTCCACCACAGTGACCCTCAGGAATGTGTGTGTGTGTGTGTGTGTGTGTGTGTATATGTTAAAACACTGTGGTATCAAATGTTCAAATGTTCACAGAAATTATAATCGGTTACACTGTTAATTCGTGCAATTAATTTAATTTGTACATTTAAATTGTTAGAATACTTTATTATTCTTTATGTCTTTATAATTATTCTATGTGTTCCAAGCTTTGGCAATATTGTAATATATACAGTCATGCCAATAAAGCAATTTGAATTTGAATTTGAATTTAGATAGATAGATAGATAGATAGATAGATAGATAGATAGATAGATAGATAGATAATGAACCATAGAGAGACAAAAAGATATATAGATAGATAGATGGATGGATAATGACCCACAGATAGATAGATAGATAGATAGATAGATAGATAGATAGATAGATAGATAGATAGATAGATAGATAGATAGATAGGTGGATGGATAATGACCCATAGAAAGATAGATAGATAGATAGATAGATAATGACCCATAAATAGATAGATAGATAGATAGATAGATAGATAGATAGATAGATAGATAGATAGATAGATAGATAATGAACCATAGAGAGACAAAAAGATATATAGATAGATAGATGGATGGATAATGACCCACAGATAGATAGATAGATAGATAGATAGATAGATAGATAGATAGATAGATAGATAGATAGATAGATAGATAATGACCCATAAATAGATAGATAGATAGATAGATAGATAGATAGATAGATAGATAGATAGATAGATAGATAGATAGATAGATAGATGGAAGGATGGATAATGACCCATAGATAGATAGATAGATAGATAGATAGATAGATAGATAGATAGATGGATAGATTGATAGATAGATAGATAGATAGATAGATAATGACTCTGGATAGATTGATAGATAATGACCCATAAATAGATAGATAGATAGATAGATAGATAGATAGATAGATAGATAGATAGATAGATAGATAGAAAGATAGATAGATAGATAATGACTCTAGATAGATAGATAAATAATGACCCATAGATAGATAGATAGATAGATAGATAGATAGATAGATAGATAGATAGATCGATAGATAATGACTCTAGATAGATAGATAGATAGATAGATAGATAGATAGATAGATAGATGGATGGATAATGACCCATAGATAGATAGATAGATAGATAGATAGATAGATAGATAGATAATGAACCATATTTAGACAAATAGATAGATAGATAGATAGATAGATAGATAGATAGATAGATAGATAGATAGAAAGATAGATAGATAGATAGATAATGACTCATAGATAGATAGATAGATAGATAATGACCCATAAATAGATAGATAGATAGATAGATAGATAGATAGATAGATAGATAGATGGATGGATAATGACCCATAGATAGATAGATAGATAGATAGATAGATAGATAGATAGATAGATAGATAGATAGATAATGACCCATAAATAGATAGATAGATAATGACCCATAGATAGATAGATAGATAGATAATGAACCATATTTAGACAAATAGATAGATAGATAGATAGATAGATAGATAGATAGATAGATAGATAGATAGATAGATACATACATACATACATACATACATACATACATACATACATAGATAGAAAGATACAGATAATACTAGGAGAGGGACAGACAGCAGCACTGGCTGCCAGATACGTGTGTATGTGCCACAGCCTGAGAGACAGCAGGTGAATGTGTGTGTGTGTGTGTCTGACCTCAGTGTGTTTCCCTACTGTCCACCACAGTGACCCTCAGGAATGTGTGTGTGTGTGTGTGTGTGTGTGTGTATATGTTAAAACACTGTGGTATCAAATGTTCAAATGTTCACAGAAATTATAATCGGTTACACTGTTAATTCGTGCAATTAATTTAATTTGTACATTTAAATTGTTAGAATACTTTATTATTCTTTATGTCTTTATAATTATTCTATGTGTTCCAAGCTTTGGCAATATTGTAATATATACAGTCATGCCAATAAAGCAATTTGAATTTGAATTTGAATTTAGATAGATAGATAGATAGATAGATAGATAGATAGATAGATAGATAGATAGATAATGAACCATAGAGAGACAAAAAGATATATAGATAGATAGATGGATGGATAATGACCCACAGATAGATAGATAGATAGATAGATAGATAGATAGATAGATAGATAGATAGATAGATAGATAGATAGATAGATAGGTGGAT
>JAVLUX010000221.1:25000-27500 GCA_032164185.1 Moxostoma hubbsi | reverse complement strand
AGATAGATAGATAGATAGATAGATAGATAATGAAACATAGAGAGACAAATATATAGATAGATAGATAGATAGATAGATGGATAATGACTCTAGAGAGATAGATAGATAATGACCCATAAGTAGATAGATAGATAGATAGATAATGACTCATATATGATAGATAGATAGATAGATAGATAGATAGATAGATAGATAGATAGATAATGACCCATAAATAGATAGATAGATAGATAGATAGATAGATAGATAGATAGATAGATAATGACCCATAAATAGATAGATAGATAGATAGATAGATAGATAGATAGATAGATAGATAGATAGATAGATAGATGTATGGATAATGACCCATAGATAGATAGATAGATAGATAGATAGATAGATAGATAGATAGATAGATAGATAATGACCCATAAATAGATAGATAGATAGATAGATAGATAGATAGATAATGAAACATAGAGAGACAAATAGATAGATAGATAGATAGATAGATAGATAGATAGATAGATAGATAGATAGATAGATAGATAGATGGATAATGACTCTAGAGAGATAGATAGATAATGACCCATAAGTAGATAGATAGATAGATAGATAATGACTCATAGATGATAGATAGATAGATAGATAGATAGATAGATAGATAGATAGATAGATAGATAGATAGATAGATAGATAGATAGATAGATGTATGGATAATGACCCATAGATAGATAGATAGATAGATGATAGATAGATAGATAGATAGATAGATAGATAGATAGATAGATAGATAATGACCCATAAATAGATAGATAAATAGATAGATAGATAGATAGATAGATAGATAGATAGATAGATAGATAGATAGATAGATAATGAAACATAGAGAGACAAATATATAGATAGATAGATAGATAGATAGATGGATAATGACTCTAGAGAGATAGATAGATAATGACCCATAAGTAGATAGATAGATAGATAGATAATGACTCATATATGATAGATAGATAGATAGATAGATAGATAGATAATGACCCATAAATAGATAGATAGATAGATAGATAGATAGATAGATAGATAGATAGATAGATAGATAGATAGATAGATGTATGGATAATGACCCATAGATAGATAGATAGATAGATAGATAGATAGATAGATAATGACCCATAAATAGATAGATAGATAGATAGATAGATAGATAGATAATGAAACATAGAGAGACAAATAGATAGATAGATAGATAGATAGATAGATAGATAGATAGATGGATAATGACTCTAGAAAGATAGATAGATAATGACCCATAAGTAGATAGATAGATAATGACTCATAGATAGATAGATAGATAGATAGATAGATAGATAGATAGATAATGACTCATATATGATAGATAGATAGATAGATAGATAGATAGATAGATAGATAGATAGATAGATAGATAGATAGATAGATAGATAGATAGATAATGACCCATAGATAGATAGATAGATAGATAGATAGATAGATAGATAGATAGATAGATAGATAGATAGATGTATGGATAATGACCCATAGATAGATAGATAGATAGATAGATAGATAGATAGATAGATAGATAGATAGATAGATAGATAGAAAGATAATGATCCATAGAGAGACAAATAGATAGATAGATAGATAGATAGATAATGACCCATAAATAGATAGATAGATAGATAGATAGATAGATAGATAGATAGATAGATAGATAGATAATGACCCATAAATAGATAGATAGATAGATAGATAGATAGATAGATAGATAGATAGATAGATAGATAGATAGATAGAAAGATAGATAGATAGATAGATAGATATATAGATAGATGTATGGATAATGACCCATAGATAGATAGATAGATAGATAGATAGATAGATAGATAGATAATGACCCATAAATAGATAGATAGATAGATAGATAGATAGATAGATAGATAGATAGATAGATAATGACCCATAAATAGATAGATAGATAGATAGATAGATAGATAGATAGATAGATAGATAGATAGATGTATGGATAATGACCCATAGATAGATAGATAGATAGATAGATAGATAGATAGATAGATAGATAGATAGATAGATAGATAGATAATGACCCATAAATAGATAGATAGATAGATAGATAGATAGATAGATAATGAAACATAGAGAGACAAATAGATAGATAGATAGATAGATAGATAGATAGATAGATAGATAGATAGATAGATAGATAGATAGATAGATAGATAGATGGATAATGACTCTAGAGAGATAGATAGATAATGACCCATAAGTAGATAGATAGATAGATAGATAATGACTCATAGATGATAGATAGATAGATAGATAGATAGATAGATAGATAGATAGATAGATAGATAGATAGATAGATAGATAGATAGATAGATGTATGGATAATGACCCATAGATAGATAGATAGATAGATGATAGATAGATAGATAGATAGATAGATAGATAGATAGATAGATAGATAGATAGATAG